>CM059297.1:922500-990000 GCA_030340665.1 Neosalanx taihuensis | reverse complement strand
TTGTCAGGTGTGTGTTGCTAGGCAGAGAGGTGTGTGAGGGTTGTCAGGTGTGTGTTGCTAGGCAGAGAGGTGTGTGAGGGTTGTCAGGTGTGTGTTGCTAGGCAGAGAGGTGTGTGAGGGTTGGCAGGTTGGCAGAGGGGCGTGGTCTAGTAGGAGGACAGAGCTCATAAGAACAGGGGCGGAGCCAGGAGAGGAGGGGTGAAGCTCACTGCTGTTGTGAGTGCTGTCACAACTAATGGATGCTGTGTTTATACCATCAACATCAGGCTGGAGCCTAGTTCCTTAGCCTGGCCCCTGTCTCCCCCAGCCTGGCCCCTGTCTCCCCCAGCCTGGCCCCCTGTCTCCCCCAGCCTGGTCCCTGTCTCCCCCAGCCTGGCCCTGGGTTAGCGTTCTAGCTAACAGGCTAGCACTGGCAGCTAATCTCTGTTGCAGGCGTGTGGTGGGAGACTTGGACTGGCTAGAACTGCCTTACTCTGTGTGTGTGTGTGTCCATGTGTGGTTAACTGTAAATGGAGGTGGGACAGAAGGACACAGTGGGGCGACACTAGAACACACACACACACACCAGCAGGGTAACAATGACTCCATTCTCACACAACAGCCCAAGAAATAGGAGGAGCTGAATTCACAATGTCAGAAGCAACAAGGAAAGTAGAGGAGGGAGAGGGAGGGAGAGAAAGGAGAGGAGGGAGGGAGGGAGGGAGGGAGGGAGGGAGGGAGGGAGGGAGGGAGGGAGGGAGGGAGGGAGGGAGGGAGGGAGGGAGGGAGGGAGGGAGGGAGGGAGGGAGGGAGGGAGGCTGGTATGTCGACTGTGGACCTTGGATGAGAGAATGGATGGATGCATGAAGATGAATGGATGGAAAAAAGGGAGAGAGGGTGAGTGAGGGAGAAGGAATGTGGTTTCTTTAGAGCATCCCCCTTAGGGCTGGACTTGAGAGAAGGAGGGATGTGGACCATAATGGGGTGGAGGGATGGAAGGAGGGAAGTGAATGAAAGACCAACACTGCTGACTTGTTCCAGGCTCCAGACTGAACGTGGCGTCCATGACAGTGGACATCTGTCCATCCTCACCTGTCTGACTGAGGCTGTCACTAAACACCCCCCCCCCCTGCCGCCCACCTGGTCCTAGTTCAGCCCCTGGTCTGGTACTGATAACCAGAACTCAGAGGCTAACTAGCAGGAGCTGTGTGCTTCACTGCAGAGCTGGAGGCTGGCTGATAAGGCAGCAGACTGGGTACAGACTTAATATGTGAACACACAGCGACAGATCCAGGTGTTTACTGACTGATAACTCCATTACTGACAGAGATATGAGGGTCTACCACAGAGCTGGTCATGGCAGACCTGGACCATGTCTCTATTTCTGTAGCTCCTGACCTTGTTCTGTTCTAGTTTCTAGTTGGGTGGTGTTGGGTGGTTTTGGGTGGTGTTGGGTGGTGTTGGGTGGTGTTGGGTGCTGATGGGTGCTGGTGGTTGCTGGTGGGTGGTGTTGGGTGTTGGGTGGTGTTGGGTGCTGGTGGGTGGTGTTGGGTGCTGGTGGGTGCTGGTGGGTGGTGTTGGGAGCTGGTGGGTGGTGTTGGGTGCTGGTGGGTGCTGGTGGGAGCTGGTGGGTGGTGTTGGGTGCTGGTGGGTGGTGTTGGGTGCTGGTGGGTGGTGTTGGGTGGTGTTGGGTGGTGTTGGGTGGTGTTGGGTGCTGGTGGGAGCTGGTGGGTGGTGTTGGGTGCTGGTGGGTGCTGGTGGGAGCTGGTGGGTGGTGTTGGGTGCTGGTGGGTGGTGTTGGGTGCTGGTGGGTGGTGTTGGGTGGTGTTGGGTGCTGGTGGGAGCTGGTGGGTGGTGTTGGGTGGTGTTGGGTGCTGGTGGGAGCTGGTGGGTGGTGTTGGGAGCTGGTGGGTGGTGTTGGGTGCTGGTGGGTGGTGTTGGGTGGTGTTGGGTGCTGGTGGGTGGTGTTGGGAGCTGGTGGGTGGTGTTGGGTGGTGTTGGGTGCTGGTGGGTGGTGTTGGGAGCTGGTGGGTGGTGTTGGGTGGTGTTGGGTGCTGGTGGGTGTTGATCATCATGGACAACCCGGAGAGACGGAGAGACAGAGAGAGACAGTAAGACGCTCCCACGTCTCTCTTTATGTCTCTCTCTCTCTCTTTCCTCTCTCTTTCTCTCAGTCTCTCTCTCTCTCTCTCTCTCTCTCTCTCTCCCCTCTCTCTCTGTCTTTCGGTCTCACACACACACACACTTGTTCTGCCTCTCTCTGTTTCTTTTGTTCACACACACCCCCACTTGTCCCGCGTGCCCCCGCCCCCCCCCCCCCAGTCCCCCAGGCGGAGCCTCCAGAGGACCTTCTCAGATGAGTCCCTGTGCAGCGGCCGCAGAGACCCCAGCTTCGCTAGCTCCGCCCCCCTGTACGAAGGCCAGGCGTCCCAGAGCGACCTGCTGGTCACCTGCACCCTGCCCACCAGGAGACACGCCCACGCCGCAGGCCACGCCCACCACACCTCCAGCAAGAAGGGTGAGCGATAGACAGGAAGTAGATGTGATGAAACAGGAAGTTAAGACCAACAAGTACGTCTGCTTATAAATAAAATGAGGCATCGAAAATATAAACAGTCCACACTCACTGTCATCTTAAGGCAGTGGGAGCAGAAGAACCACAGTGAGGGGCAATGTTACTGAACCTGACCCCCCCCCCCCCCCCCCCCTCCAGTGCCCCTGTCTGCATCAGAGCTGTCCCTGACCGAGGTGAAGGACCGGCTGCCCCCCCTGAGGAGGCTGGACCCCGGCCTCATGCCCCTCCCTGACACAGGCTGCGGTCTGGAGTGGTCCAGCCTGGTCAGCGCTGCCAAGGCCTACGAAGGTGAGAGGGAGAGGAGGGGGGAGGGGAGGGGAGGGGAGGGAGGGAGGGAGGGAGGGAGGGAGGGAGGAGGGAGGGAGGGAGGGGGAGGGGAGGGGAGGGGAGGGGAGGAGGGGAGGGGAGGGGAGGGGAGGGGAGGGGAGGGAGGGAGGGGGAGGGGAGGGGAGGGGAGGGGGAGGAGGAGGGAGGAGGGGAGGGGGGTCCTGGAGCAGCCTGGCAGGAGAGGCGTGTCTCTGGAGAGCACATGACAACCACAGTAACGTCCTGTGTGTGTGTGTGTGTGTGTGTCCCAGTTCAGAGAGCTGTGTCTCTGTTCTCCCTCACTGAGCCCCTGGTGGCTCCAGACTTGAGGCCTGTCGTCTCTCCTGTCCCAGTTCCAGACCCCACAGACCCCACGCACCACCCCCCACCTTCAGCGGGTAAGACTCACACACACACACTCACGGGTAACTCACACACACACACACGTTTGAACACACATAAACATGACACAGACAGACTGATACACAGACAGAAGCTCACATGGTAACCTTGGAGACAGTTACAGCTGTTCTGAACATTACTGATCTCCACTCAACACTGTTACTGATACCCAGCATAACCTGTCCTATATATCCTGCCCATGTTACGTACTGACAGCCTTAACATACCAGCGGTGACAGCGCCACCCTGTGGTTACATGGGAGTTGTAGTGTTTAGTTACTAAGGTGTGTCCTTTGTGTTTACTAAACAGTTGAGGTCACTGGTATCAGTGAAACTGAGCTGTGTATAGTAAAGCAAGGCAGCACGTCAACACACACACACACACACACCTGGTGTCTCCCCAGTAACCCCTGACCTTCATGGTAAACTGGATGGACACAGGATTGAACAGGGCTCTGTGTGTGTGTCCATCTGCAGTGATGAGGTCCCTAATGACCTGTCAGGGAGGATGTACCACCTGGAGGTGATGCTGAAGCAGCTGAACACTGATCTGGAGAAGGTGAGAACACACCTGAGAACACTGAGAACACACCTGAGAACACTGAGAACACACCTGAGAACACTGAGAACACACTTGAGAACACTGAGAACACTGAGAACACACCTGAGAACACTGAGAACACACCTGAGAACACTGAGAACACACCTGAGAACACTGAGAACACTGAGAACACACCTGAGAACACTGAGAACACACCTGAGAACACACCTGAGAACACACCTGAGAACACACCTGAGAACACTGAGAACACACCTGAGAACACACCTGAGAACACACCTGAGAACACTGAGAACACACCTGAGAACACACCTGAGAACACACCTGAGAACACTGAGAACACACCTGAGAACACACCTGAGAACACACCTGAGAACACACCTGAGAACACTGAGAACACACCTGAGAACACTGAGAACACACCTGAGAACACTGAGAACACACTGGTTAGACATACTGAAACCTGTTCTGCTGTCTCCCCCTCCCTCCTCTCTCTCCCTCCTCCCCTCCCTCCCTCTCTCTCCCCCTCCCTCCCCTCTCTCCTCCCCCTCCCTCCCTCTCTCCCCCTCCCTCCCTCCCCTCCCTCCCTCCCTCTCTCTCCCCTCCCCTCCCTCCCCTCTCTCCCCTCCCCTCCCCTCCCTCCCTCCCCTCCCTCCTCCTCCCCTCTCCTCCCCTCCCCTCCCTCCCTCCCTCCCTCCCTCCCTCTCTCTCCCCCCTCCCTCCCTCCCTCCTCCTCCCTCCCTCTCCCCCCCCCCTCCCCCTCTCCCCCCTCCCCCCTCCCCCTCTCTCCCCCTCCCCTCCCTCCCTCCCTCCCTCCCTCCCTCTCCCCCCCCCTCCCCCTCTCCCCCCCCTCCCCCTCCTCTCCCCCCTCCCTCCCTCTCTCCCCCTCTCCCTCTCCCCCTTCAGGAGAAGCAGGATAAGGTTCTGCTCCTGGCTGAGATGGCGAACCTCAGACAGAATAACCAGCGGGCTGCAGGAGGAGAGTCACTCTGCCAGCGAGCAGCTCCGCAAGTTCAGCCTGCTGTTCACCGGCACGCCACCGGACAGGAAGTGAGGTCACAGCCTGCTGTTCACCGGCACGCCACTGGACAGGAAGTGAGGTCACATCCCTGACCAACCCCCAAAAAACTGGAAGTGACCTCAGACTGGATGGTGATATTACACACCAGACACAGGAAGTGGCCTTGGGTCAGAAGGAAGTGATAAGTAAGCTGGCCAGAGAGAGGACTAACACAGGTTGGCAGGGAATAAAAAGATGTGAAGACTGAGAACGAGGTTTCCAGAGAGAAGAGAGTAGAACCCAGCAGGAGCTGGCAACAGAACTGATCCCTCTCTTCCCTCTCTCTCTCTCTGTCTGTCTCTATGTCTCTCTATGTCTCTCTCTCCTCTCTCTCTCTCTCCTCTCTCCCTCTCTGTCTCTCTCCCCTCTCTCTCTCTCTCTCTCTCTCTCTCTCTCTCTCTCTCTCTCTCTCTCTCTCTCCCTCCTCCCACTGTTGTTCTACCTGTTTTTATTTTTATACCTGAAGACTTTCCCTTGCTCTTGATCTGACAGCAGCCAATAGCAGAGGAGCAAAGAAGGACGGTGAACTTTCAAACACTAGCTAGATCACCTGGAGAGGCCTAATACTGTTCCTGAAGCCATGAAGCCAAAAAGAAAACTCCAGCTCCCAGGATGCACTGGGGAGTCTGAAGACGTGGTACTGTAGTTCAGAAGTGTGGAGCGTTCTCTGATTGACACGTGTGTGTGTGTGTGTGTGTGTGTGTCTGTCATTAAGGTGTGAGTGGGAGTGTCTGTTTCATGGTTGTGCTTTCAAGCCCTACATGTTCTAAAGTGTGTGATGGTGAGTGTAGGAAAAGACTCAGTTCAGAGTGAGCTGCCTGTCAAATGGAAGAACATAGTGGAGTTTCCCCCCTCATACTGCAGGTAACATCTATGACATCTCAGACTATAGGCAGTGTGAGACACTCAGTGATTAACGGCACCATATCGCAGTCCATACTTTTAAACGATCTTCTTTTATTTAATTTGTCTTATTTTTTTTATATTTTATTTTTAAATCAGTGAAGTCATCTCATATTAAAGCTACTGGATATTTGTTTGACGTACAGGTGCCAGAATAGTTATTTCTTCTTATTTGTTGATGCTCTTATACAGTGTAGAAAATGACCAAACCTGATAAAACACTGAAACTCACAGGAAAAGATCTGGAAAACAGGCGAGACTCCTTCACACCCTCTCCCCCTCTGCTAGGCTGTCCTCAGCACCAGGGAGGGCTGAAGTCTCCCCCTCTGCTAGGCTGTCCTCAGCACCAGGGAGGGCTGAAGTCTCCCCCTCTGCTAGGCTGTCCTCAGCACCAGGGAGGGCTGAAGTCTCCCCCTCTGCTAGGCTGTCCTCAGCACCAGGGAGGGCTGAAGTCTCCCCCTCTGCTAGGCTGTCCTCAGCACCAGGGAGGGCTGAAGTCTCCCCCTCTGCTAGGCTGTCCTCAGCACCAGGGAGGGCTGAAGTCTCCCCCTCTGCTAGGCTGTCCTCAGCACCAGGGAGGGCTGAAGTCTCCCCCTCTGCTAGGCTGTCCTCAGCACCAGGGAGGGCTGAAGTCTCCCCCTCTGCTAGGCTGTCCTCAGCACCTGCAGAACTAAACTAAATGGAGATGTTGACACCAGTGTGGAGGACATTAGTGTCCGCTGGATGTTAAGGTGGAACTTGTGTTAGCTGGTCTTTAAGGTGGAACCTTAGTGTCCGCTGGATGTTAAGGTGGAACCTTAGTGTTCGCTGGATTTTAAGGTGGAACTTTAGTGTCCGCTGGATGTTAAGGTGGAACCTTAGTGTTCGCTGGATTTTAAGGTGGAACATTAGTGTCCGCTGGATGTTAAGGTGGAACCTTAGTGTTCGCTGGATGTTAAGGTGGAACGTCTCAAGTCTCCTTTCATTGTTGAGATTCTACAACACAAAAACACTATTTATACTGAAGTAAAGTGGGTTTGATTATCTGAGACAATTTTTTTCATTCAGATTGTTGTGTCTCCCTGAATCTGTCCTTCAGGTTAAAGGTTAGTGAGGTTAGTGTTCCCTTACCTGTGTCTACCTACAATATTTATATTTACATTTTACATTGAGTCATTTATCAGACGCTCTTATCCAGAGTGACTTACATCAAGTACAGGGACATTCCCCCCTGAGGCAAGTAGGGTGAAGTGCCTTGCCCAAGGACACAACATCATGTTGGCATGTTTGGGATTCGAACCTGCAACCTTCTGATTACTAGCCTGATTCCCTAACTGCTCAGCCACCTGACTCCCACTGGTATGAAGAGCAGTGAGCTGGACAGGTAAATCACACATCACCTGCACAGGTGACTGCTGGGACATCTGCTGTCTGCCCTGGTTCAACTGGAACACACACACACTCACATCTCATTCTCACACACACACACACACTCACATCTCATTCTCACACACACACTCATATCTCATTCTCTCACACACACACACACACACACACACTCACATCTCATTCACACACACACACACACACACAACTGCTCTTCCTCCACCATGAACTCAGGTCAAATTCTGACACACACACACATGCACACACACCCCAACTAGCCACAAGGCTCATTCTATGTCCTTGTCCCACTGAGTTGTGCTGCACATCACTGCCTTCCCAAAGACGGGCATTCCTCCTGACCCCATCATACACCATTAATATCATCTCTCACACACACACACTGCCTCAGCTGTCTCACACACACACACACACACACACACACTGCCTCAGCTGTCTCACCCACACACACACACACACACACACTGCCTCAGCTGTCTCGCACACACACACACACACACACACTGCCTCAGCTGTCTCACACACACACACACACACACACACACATCACTAACTGTACCAGTACACATTCATAGCCAGTGAAGTTTCATTCATGTTAATCTTGATATCTGCAATGTCTTAATCTTTCATTTGTTGATTTGTGTGTGGAGGGTTTGGGGTGTTTTAAAGAGCATTTTTTTATATTTGATTTAAACCATGGTAAAAGAAAATAATACAAAAAACACCTAATAATAATAATAATAATAATAATAATCTACATGTTGAGCATAGCTTGACGCATTCATGTTTCACTTGCACGAATCACAGATGGCAGTATGAACAAAGTGTCATGGTAACTATTATTTTTATTTCCGTATTTTTGTTTTTTTGTTTAATATTTGATAATTTATTTTTTGAATACAATTGGCAACTTTTGCAAACCTGTAATTTACAGCGTAGTTAAACAGAGGATACCGTGTGTTTTTATTTCTGTGTACAAAGCTGATCTGGATGATCCTGTTGATTTATTTCAATTTTTATTTTTATTTTGTATTTCCTTTGTGTTGGGTACTTCCTGCTCGTGGGCAGAGGTGAACTCACTCTGTTGACGAGACTTCCAGTTGAGTGTTGTGTCTTTAATGTCGGGGAGGGGGATGTTGTATCAATGCGTGTACATTTAAAAATGTAAATTATGTTTCCATTATTTTATAAGAAAAATATATTAAAATCTTTCCTAATGGTTGTTTGTATGTGCTTTTGTACATATATTTTATTTTATTAACCGATGTCTGATAACAGTGTTGCACTGTTGGGCAGTTCGATAAAATAAAATTACCCTTATAGAAGATTTTTTTCTCTCAAATAAAACCCAAAAATTGAACAATTTGCCCCTTTATGTCGCTTTAAACTAGTCACGTGACGCGTGGTCACGTGCTACGACACGTCATACGGAACCCGGAAATCAAACACGGATTGCATCACCGCTCTAACGATGATTCCCATCGCTGGATTGAAGATATGATGTTAAATATGATTAATACAGAAGTTACAAACCTTTCTAAATCAAAGACAGTCGATGCAGTAATGGCGTGAAACTGGACTGAATCGACAGTCGGTTTGCATCACATTGCCTGGTGCCTGATGTTAAGGATCACTTTGATGGAAATCTCTGTTTTGAAACCTCATGGATGTGGACAGGTGACATTGATGCCTAAAGAAGCAGATCTCCTCGTCTGTTACCAGATATAAGAACTATAAACTACAGTTCATGGGACCATTGCGTGTAGTGGATTTAGTTATAGAGACATAAAAAGTCTAGAATTGTGCTTCTGCAAATAGGTTTACTAGAACCTTTTTCCCAAAATGAGACATTTAGTGAAAGTGTTGGGGATCACCAACAACCTAACTGGTGCAAACTGCCCTCCTGGTTTTTGACACGTGGCTCAAACTGTGTTGCGACACCTCGATCCAGCTGTCAGAGTTACTGAAACACAGACAGGATCTCCTTCCACTGTCCAGCTTCAACCTCTTGAACTTCCTGGTGTATAAATCAAATATACAATCATGTCAAGATCTAGTCGACGGTATAAGTCAATACAGACGAACAACGGCGCTTCTATCCCAGGCTGTGACCCAATGCGGATGCCCAGAGCCCGGGTTCTTGTCTTGTGTCTCCTCGGTGTTCTGACTCTGGCTCTAGTGTTGGGTTTGTACCTGGCCAACGACCCGAGCATCAGCAGGTTCAACAAGGCCCCGTTTGCAGACCTGACCAAAGACAAGGTAACTAAACTGAATGCTCTTATGGTTCTTCCCTTTGGCAATTATTTGGTTTCCCACAATGTTATACTTCATGTTTTGGCTAAGATAAGAAAAGCCTGTGTTTGTCCCCCTGAAGGGAAATTGCAGTCTACAGCAACATCATGGTAACCACCTGCAATGTTTGTAATGTCATGTTTTATGTGTGACTGCAAAGCTACAGTCTTAGTGTCAACAAAGAATAATAAGTGCATCCATATAGTAACCATGTATTCATTTACCAATCTCAAGTTCTCCCTCCTTCTCTCCCTCTTTCTCCCTCTTTCTCCCCCCTGCTCTCCCTCCTCTCCTCCAGTTCTCCCACAAGCCCAGTAAGTCTTCTCCCGCCCAGGTGCGTCGCCTGGCTTCCCAGGTGAACGGTGCTCGTCTCTGGGAGACCTACCTGAGACCCATCCTGGTGGAAAGACTGCCTGGCTCCAAGGGCAGCCAGATCGTACGCCAGGTACACACACACACACACACACACACACACACACACACACACACACACACACAGTCTCCCACTTCTCTTCAGAATCAGAAATGTTTTTTATTCGCCATGTAAGTTGCAAAAACACAGAATTTACTGTGGCTGGATGGGGCAAACATAGAACACATACGGGACTTAAATACAGATTACAAAAAAAAAGCAGGCAATAACTAGGATGCATGGTATCATAATACAATAATACATATGATACTACAGGGGGGTGATAGGATCAATAAGTGATCAATCTCCTCCTCTTCCTCCCTCAGCACATCACTTCCACCTTCTACTCTCTAACTGCTGGTTGGACTGTAGAAATGGACGCCTTTTCCGCTCCGAAGACTCCGAGGGGTCAGGTGACCTTCTCCAACATCATTGCGACCCTTGACCCCTCTGCCCCTCGGCGCCTGCTGCTGACCTGCCACTACGACTCCAAGGCTCTGCCCCCTGACCCCCAGGCCCCTCACAAGGTGTTCCTGGGGGCCAGCGACTCTGCAGTACCCTGCGCTATGATCCTGGAACTGGCCACCGCACTGGACGAGCAGCTGAGGATCCTAAAACAGCAGGTGCCACGTCAGGGCACGTCAGTGCTGGGGGTCACCTGGAGGCTCTCTGGGGGTCACCTGGAGGCTCTCTGGGGGTCACCTGGAGGCTCTCTGGGGGTCACCTGGAGGCTCTCTGGGGGTCACCTGGAGGCTCTCTGGGGGTCACCTGGAGGTTCTCTGGGGGTCACCTGGAGGCTCTCTGGGGGTCACCTGGAGGCTGTCTGGGGGTCACCTGGAGGCTCTCTGGGGGTCACCTGGAGGTCGGGGTGGGAAGCCATGTTGGATTCCTCATTGTACAGGTTCCTTTAGAGTCTCATCTTCATGTTTTCTCTGCATCGTCACCCTGCTGATCCTGCAGTGAAGCAGCAAAGTGCTGACTGCAGTAAGACCAGCAGCCTCTATAGCAGAGTCCCTACTGAGACCAAGATCTGGAGGAGCCAGGAACACACACACACTCACACACACTCACACACACTCACACACACACACACACACTCACACACACACTCACACACACACACACACACACACACACACACACTGCACCATTACTGCACAATACCCTCAGTGTGTCATCTTCAGAGTGCTTACGTCTCACCATTTTGTTCTCTCCACTCTTTTTTTTCTCACTCCACCTCTTCCCCTCCCTCCTTCTCTCTCTCCCTTTCTCCTTCTCTCCCTCCCTCACTCCCCCTCCTCCTCCCCCTCCTCTCCCTCCTCCCTCTCCTCACAGGGTCCAGCAGTGACTCTCCAGCTGGTGTTCTTTGATGGTGAGGAGTCGTTTGAGGAGTGGACAGACACTGACTCTCTGTACGGCTCCAGACACCTGGCGGAGCGCATGGCTCGAACCCCCCACCCTCCTGGCTCCACCCACACCAACCAGCTGCAGGCCGTGGTGAGACTGTGTGTGTGTGTGTCCTTCCCTTTCCTGTGTCTCTCTCTCCCTTCCCTCCCTCTCTCTCTCCCTCTACTGCCCTCTCTCTCTCCCTCCCTCCCTCCCTCCCTCCCTCCCTCCCTCCCTCCCTCCCTCCCTCCCTCCCTCCCTCCCTCCCTCCCTCCCTCCCTCCCTCCCTCTCCAGTGTTATTGTTTGTTCTTACCCCCCCCTCCCCCCTCCCTCCTCTCTTTCAGGATCTCTTTGTTCTGCTGGATCTGCTTGGTGCTCCAGATCCTCTGATAGTGAACCACTTTGACAACACGGCCCGCTGGTTCGACCGGCTCATCTCTGCTGGTAACACAAACACACAAATACACACACACAAACACAACACACACAAACACACACAAACACAGGTTTTGTATCCACCAGGTTTTGTATCTACCTTTGTAATAAATAATCACAAATTAATTACTTTCTTCCTTCCCTCCCTCCCTCCCTCCCTCCCTCCCTCCCTCCCTCCCTCCCTCCCTCCCTCCCTCCCTCCCTCCCTCCCTCCCTCCCTCCCTCCCTCCCTCCCTCCCTCCCTCCCTCCCTCCCTCCCTCTTTCTCTACATATCTCTCTCTCTCTCTCTCCCTCCCTCTATCTCTCCCCCCCTCCCTCCTTCCAGAGAAGCGTCTCCACAGACAGGGTCTCCTCACCTCTCACCCCTCAGAGCAGACATACTTCAGGAAGGATGTGTACCTGGGCCCCGTTCAGGATGACCACATCCCCTTCCTGAACCAAGGCATGTGCCTGCAGATGTACAAACACACATATTGATATTTAGGATGATGTTTTAATACCTGTCTCTCCCCCCCCCCCCCCCCCAGGTGTTCCTGTGCTCCACATCATCTCCACCCCGTTCCCCTCATTCTGGCACACTCTGGACGACACGGAGGAGAACATGCACCGGCCCACAGTGGAGAACCTCACCAGGATCCTGGCCATCTTCCTGGCAGAGTACCTGGGCTTCTAACCTCCACCCTGCCGGGCCCGGAACACCTTCTGGACCTGGGCCTGGAACACCTTCTGGGCCTGGGCCTGGAACACCTTCTGGGCCTGGAACACCTTCTGGGCCTGGGCCTGGAACACCTTCTGGGCCTGGGCCTGGAACACCTTCTGGGCCTGGGCCTGGAACACCTTCTGGACCTGGGCCTGGAACACCTTCTGGGCCTGGAACACCTTCTGGGCCTGGGCCTGGAACACCTTCTGGACCTGGGCCTGGAACTGGAACACAGAGCTGCTGGACCCCAGTATTAAATATCTTTAATTTAATTTAGTTGAATTGAAAAAGGAAAGTTGTCTCACCAGGAGGACCCAGGATCTCTGGGCTCCAGGACTCTGGACAGGTTCAGTCAAATGTCCTCAGTTCTTCACCCACTTCAGCCTAAATACAGGAACATTCAGAAACCTCCACCTCCTTAACAGATGGACCAGAGGATTTGATTCTGAGAGTCAGACTGGGTTGGTTCCTTGGTTCAGATCTTCTCTGGGTTTTCGTACGCACGCTCACAGACATGTGAACATGAGTTGTGTGTCTTACTGTGTGGAGCTGGGAGGGTGTTAGAAGCCCTGGAAGATCTTCTGTGGTAACTTAGGAAGAAAACCTGCTGGAGATACAGATAGTTTAATGTGTTTGTGTGAACTGTTAAATAGTCTTATCATGAAGCCTTACCGTGTGTGTGTGAGTGTGTGTGTTTGTGTGTGTTTGTGTGCGTGTGTGTACCACTGCTCATATCAGTATCCTTGTGATCGTGTATTCCTGCTGCTGCTGTACTACCAATTAAGGTTTGAGGTTTAACAATGTCACTTCAGCTTTAACCCAGGTGTGTCTTTATTGGGTTAAACCTGAAGTGACCTTGTTAAACCTCAAACCTTAATTGGTAGTACAGACCCCCTGGGGTCTCATGCAATAACCTGGTGGAGGAAAGTGTGGCCTTACTGTCAGATGTTGTATCATGTGTCCCTGTGATGTGTGTTTAACCATCATGCCCTATCATGCCCTATCATGCCCTATCATGCCCCATCATGCCCTATCATGCCCCATCATGCCCCATCATGCCCCATCATGCCCCATCATGCCCCATCATGCCCCATCATGCCCCATCATGCCCTATCATGGGGCCCCATCATGGGGCTGTAACCCTAACTTAGAGAGACGCTTCACTGGAGGTTATCCCTCCATCCTTGCCTCTGGAGAGAGGCCTTCCTGGAGGTCAGGTTGGAGCAGGTAACCAGATGGACGGTGTCTCCAGGAACAGGGTTGGAAAAACCAGCTTCAGTATCTGGAAAGTTCTCCATCTGCCCCTCCCACATAATTCAACCAGTAAGATATTTTTTTCCTCTTTCTGTCAATTCCAATTCGCAAATGATTTTATTGTGTTGATTTAACATGCAGACAGTCTGAACATTGACAAACAAATATTCAACAATAAAAGGGTGATCAAATGTATTTCTGGCAAAGCCTTAACACAGTAGCATTCATCAACTATATTAGCAGTTGTGTATGAACACAAACAAGTAGCCTCATAGTAGTAAACATTAACAATCCTCCGTGAATGGATGAGGGTTTTACACAGCTCCTCACAGGTATCTGAGGGGAGGGGGGTGGGAGAGGGGTGGGGGGCAGGAGAAGAGGTGTCTGGGGCTCTCAGGGGGGGACATCTCGGTGTCAGATGGAGGGTAGGCAGGTGTCCTTACATGGTTGAAATGTTCAAAAGGTTCTTGATCCCTAAGAACAGAATAAACAGCAGAGTAAATTCACGTCAATAACGCTTATATTGAGATTATTTGTGCTTCACTCTTATTTAAATCTTAAACGGGAGTCAGTTCCTTGGCTGTACCAACAGAGGGCAGTGTTACGCCACAAGACTTGCAATATGGAGGAACAAAGTCAATTTAAAAAGTAAAGTCTAACTCTGGTCAGCAACCCTGGTCCTCTGGAGCCACTGTACTGAAGGTTCTAGATGTTTCCCTGCTCCAGCACACCTGATTCTAATGAATGGATCATTATGAGGCTTCCACAGAGCTTGATAACGAGCCATTCATTAGAATCAGGTGTGCTGGAGCAGGGAAACATCTAGAACCTTCAGGACAGCGACCCTCCAGGACCAGAGTTGCCTCCCCCCTGGTCTAACTCCCCCACACCAGGGATAAGGCGATGATGTCTTGGTGTGTGTCAGGTGAACTCACCCTCTGTCAGTGTTGCTCTGGGCTGTTCGGTCCCTCTGCCTCCTGTTCTTAAACCAGTTGCTCACCTGCGTGGCGGTGAGGCCCGTAGCTGCTGCCAGATGCCGCTTCTCCCCAGGTGAGGGGTAAGTTTTACGGTAGTACCACTCCCGAAGGATACTTCTAGACTTTTCCTGTTGAGATCGGGCACAGATAGCTATGATTGGAGGTTCCATTAGATCTGTTTGATAATATGAAGGTAATCCTACGTTTGATGTGTATAATTAAACAAATGTACTGGAAAAGTATACCTGCCTCAGCACACACAAACCCAGTGCTATTGTTTAGGCTGCCCTCAACCCCCCCCCCCCCCCCCACATGTCCTTCCCCTCCTCTCTCCTGTCCTCCTACCTTGAAGCAGTAGCTTGTCTCCTCTCCATCCCAGATGGTCCTTGGAAGGGGGAACTTGCGTCTGACTCTGTACTTCCCCACGGCCCCCAGGGGGCGCCCTCTCTGCCTCTCGGCCTCCATGTAGCGGGCACTCAGCCACAGCTGCTGCAGGAGAGGCTGGCTCCGGGGGGAGAAGGGGAACCCTTCCAGCAGGGAGTAAAGCTCAGAGAAGCGGCCCTGGTGGAAGGCCACCACCGCTCTGGCCTTCAGCACGCTCTCCAGCCCCCCCACACAGCAGGAGGAGGAGGAAGAGGAGGAAGGAGGAAGAGTGTGCAGGAAGCTGGACAGGCGCTCTATTCGACCGCTCTGCAACAGGACCTCGCACACGCACGCCACTTGTTCCACGGAGAAGATCGTTGCCATGGATACGTCGGTGGGGGGAGGAAAAAGTCCTTGCGCACGCTTCCCCCTTTTTTTTTTATTGGTATGGTCCGGCGTTGAGAGAGGTGACCTCTGACCTTTTGAGTTGTCAGCGACCTGTGGCTCGATCCAGGGAGATGGAGGTGTTGGAGAGGACTGGAGTCTTCTGGGACACATCAGCCGTTCTCTGGAAGAACAAGCGTGAGATCTGGGGGGGAGATGTGTAAGAGCGTGAGCACCATACCTCCTCCTCCTCCTGCCCCCGCCCTGGTGCGTACCTGGACTTACAGGTAACCTGAGAGCATAGGGGTTACTAAAACAAACATACACATGCATGCACAACGCTCAGTTCCTATTCACCTGGAAAGACAGACACCGTGATGCCGTGCAAACAGAAAAAGGGGATTTAAATCTTATTTCCCAACCAAATTAGGCTAAAATGGTGCGTCAACAGAGAAGCTTGTTCAGATAATGTTCACTACTTGGTTTACTTAGATCTTGTTTTACTTGTAAAGACTTTTGATTTGGTTCATAAAATACATACAAATTATACTTATCTAGAAAATATCCACGAAGTCCCTCATCTAGAATACTGTTACTTTAGAGAAATGATTAAATCCAAGATCAGAGATACCTTGTGCATTCAAATATAGTTTATTACAATAAAACTGTATATAAAAAATATAATAACTTTAAGTACAAAACCTCTCTTACAGGAGAAGACATGCTATCATCAGACACACAAACAATCCCTTTGCTGACCATCCAAATTGTTAATCAACATACATTATCTTTGGTTCATTCAGGCTGAAGTGTGTGTGTGTGTGTGTGCGTGCGTGCGTGCGTGCGTGCCTGTAAGAGAATTTGGTTTCGATTTGCTCACAACTCACCAGCAACTGTAACAGCATTTTGAGCACCACATTACGAGGAGAAACTACTCAATTTCTAGCCCTAACCTTCTCTCTCTCTCTCTTTTTCTCTCTCTCTTTTTCTCTCTCTCTTTCTCTCTCTCACACACACACACTCCCTAGTAAGACATTGCATCATGCCTCAGAAGTACTCCTTTGAAGCAAAGAACAATTCTGCAACTCAAAACATACGTATTGCTTTGGCAAACCAACTGAGACAGACCAGTCATATTCCACTTGAAGCTGTCTGTCTGATCGATCACTTGGCCAGGTGTGGTGACTAGATATCATGTCAACATTTTTGTAAAATCACCAAACATTTGATCACTTTCCCTTGTTTAGTTTTTTCTTCTTCTCCTATGCCCATTTTCCTTTGTTGACATTCAGGCTATTTTAAAAGTTAATGGTTTCATCTAAACTGATTGATACATGCATTAAATATACATAGAAGAGAAACAACAAAACTCACACAGATTTTTAAAAAAAACAACAACAACAAAATAAACGTTGGGTGTTGCTATAGTCACCAAGGAGGAGACTCCAAGATGGCAGTGTACCTTTGATCTTTGAGAGATTCTGCTACAGTCTGTGTAAGACACACCTGGGTCACTGACAGTCACATGTTTGAGGACAGTTTTGATATACGCCTCGATGATGCAATTTGGGGACAGTTTCCTTGGCTTCTTTGTACTGGGTAGAGTCAAATCAAGGGCAACACAAAACATAAGACTATTTGAGTTTTAAACTAAGGTCTATTTTTAACCGCTATGATTCTTTAGGGGGGGAGAAACTGTCCATACAAACTGGCCACACAGTCCTACCAGATGAGACTCCTGTCCAAACTCAATATGTCTGACTAAAGCAGGGGTCTCCTACCCTGGTCCTCAGGGGCCACTGTCCTGAAGGTTCTAGATGTTTCCCTGCTCCAGCACACCTAATTCAAATGAAGGGTAATAATGAGGCTTCCACAGAGCTTGATAACGACCCATTCATTAGCATCAGGTGTGCTGGAGCAGAGAAACATCTAGAACCTTCAGGATGGTGGCCCCTGAGGACCAGGGTTGGAGACCCCTGGACTAGAGGAACTCAGCCCTTTAGTCTAATAGATGACAGAGAAAAGTCACCAGGCAGGAAAGGGAGGAGCCACATCATCAGGACATCGTCATAACTCCATCATCATGACATCATCATAACAGAGAGTGACCATGGGTATGTGGATGAAATGTGCAAAATGGTCCAAAAATTGGTTTAGTCTGTTTAAACAAGAAGGATCACAAAATGATTCACCTTAGTTCTACACCAACTGAGATAAGAGTTACTGAAAATATAAACTCATATTAGGGTTTACATGTTCATAGCTGGTTGGCTTGAAGTTGGAACACTTTGTCAAATCCAACAGTCAAGCCCAATTATACACGACACAGATATGATCCCAGAAATAAGGCACTTAGGACTTCTCAATATCTAAACACTAAATATCATAAGAAACACACAGAAGATATGAACGTCATTCATGACCAGACTAGTTGTAGTGTAGTACAGTTGTACAGTCCTCATCACGTGATCACAGCATGTAGTAATGTGCAGTGTAATCTGTATTAGTGTTCCAAAACTCAGATCGTGTCATGCAGAAGACGTGGTAAAAAAAACAAAACACTTATGTTGATTGCATAGTAGGGTAGAGAGAAGAAAAAAAAATCCTGACCACTGCTTTCCCCCCAAATGTCTGTCAAAAGGCCACGCCCACATGAGACAGGAGGGAAGCCTCTCCACCAATCACTGCTCCATTAGATGAATGTGGCAGGTTGGAGGTCCAGCTGGTTCTCAGGAAGGTTGTTAGGATCTCTTGTGGGTGGAAAACACAGGACATCCTCTGGGTCTGGTTTCCATGGTGACACTCGAAGTGGTTTGATTGACCCCAGGAAATACTTGAAGGCAGAGTGACCTGACTAGTGTTGGGAAGTCATGTGGAAGACCACGCCCACTTCCTGTACATGTCTTAATGTCTTTAATGCTGATCAGTAACAGACGGTCAACAATCACGTGGGTGAGCAGTTGGGGAGTCGGGGTTGTAAATCCAAAGGTACCCGGTTCGAACCCCGGCTGTGCCCACATTGTGTTGTATCCTTGGGTAAGGCACTTCACCCTACTTGTCTCAGGGGAAATGTCCCTATACTTGCTGTAAGTCTATCTGGATAAAAGCATCTGCTAAATGACTAAAATGTAAAAAAAGATTACTGAGTGATGACTTGTAAATCCTCCTGCCAGTCAATCCTACAGTTTACAATCCTGCTGTCCCATGTAAATCAGCCCATCCATGTTTTTTTTAATCCCAAGAAAAGTACAGAGATGTATGTGACTGTGTCAACTTCCAACCAGGCAATCCAGGAAACGAGGCGACCAAATAACAGAAGGTCCCAGGTTGTCTTGGAAGTTCTAGAACGTGGAGGTCTTGGAAGTTCTAGAACGTGGAGGTCTTGGAAGTTCTAGAACGTGGAGATCTTGGAAGTTCTAGAATGTGGAGGTCTTAGAAGTTCCAGAACGTGGAGGTCTTGGAAGTTCTAGAACATGGAGGTCTTGGAAGTTCTAGAACGTGGAGTTGACAGGGAGAAAAAGATCCCTCATCTACAATCGCAGCTCGTCGTCCACAGGGACTGACTGAAGTTGGGTGAGGATCTTCGGATCTCCATCCATTTCTTCAGCGTCCCCCAGCTGGGAGTCCCTTTCCCCCTCCTGGTCTGGAGCAGGACTCCCTAGGAGCAGGGACTCACCTCCAGGAAGGCCCAGCAGAGCAGGGTCCTCGGGTAGATCCTCCTTCCCCCGGACGTCAAACAGAGTCAGGCTGGCAGAGGTGGAAAGGGGCACGGGGCTCCAGGTGGTCTGGGGGAGTTGGGTGGAGTGGGTCACCCCACTGCACATGGGGCTGAGGGACAGCATGCTCTCTGGGGTGAGGGTGTTGGAAGGTGTGGGGGTGCAGGAGGAGTCCAGCGTGGTGTGCAGAGAAGGGACCGATGAAGGAGCCAGACTGATATGACCCCCAGAGTCTGGAGTGCCGTAGAGTGAGGAGGAGTTTATGAAGCAGAGAGGGGCGGTCTGAAGGGTGCTGGAAGCGGAGGCAGAGAGGGAGGTTGGGGGTGAGAGGACGGAGGTCAGGAAGGGGCCTACGCCGGTGGAGGCCAGAGGAGAAGCCTCAGGGACGGGTTTGACTGGTAGGCTGGTGAACTGGATACCTGCTGGGATGGTCAGGATCAGCTTTCCCTGCTGGACACTCAGGATTGGACTTCCTCCAAGAAGGAGGTTACCTAAAGGGGAGAGGAAGGGAGAGTAGAGAGGTGGGGGATAAAAGAACACAGGAGATGATGAGATGAGACACCTTGACACTCATTATTGCAGGTGAAATGAACGAAGCATTTCATGGCTCCAACACAGTTTGCCTGGTAGATCGAAAGCTGAATATATACAAGAAAACATGAATTGAGCTACCTGGAGAGGCTGATGGGAGCTGGATGACCCCAGAGTTGAGTAGCTGGACACCAGGGCCCAGGCTGGTGGCTGAACCCAAACTCTGCAGAGATCCAAGCTGGTTGATCCTAAAGGGACCCTGGGTGACCCCCCCTGCTGCTGGTCCAGAGGCTATGATCTGGAAGCCCCCCCCAGTGGAGGGCAGGGAGATGGAGGGGGAGGCCGGGACCACCTGGGGGAAGGCCAGGTTCCCAGAAGAGGAGACGGGCAGGGAGGAGACCGGCACCAGTTGGGGGAGAGATAGGGGCACCAGATGGGCTGGAGCTGAGAGGGTGCCCAGGACCGTGTCTTTGGTCTGTGGGGCAGGAACCACTTGTGTTGTGGATGAGATTGGGATGATGTGTGCCCCTGTTAGCCCCTGGGGCTGAATATGGGTTAGTGAAGGGCTGGAACTCTGTTCCCCCAGCTGGTAAGTAAGACCCTGAGCCAGCTGGCTGTTGTTCAGTTGGGAAACGGAGAGGATAGTGGTGCCGTCTGCCAGGGTCGAGGCCCCAGACTGTTGCTGCTGGGGAGTGAGAGGCTTGGGGCCCAGGCTCAGTGTTTGGTGGGTCTGGAAGCCAGACAAGGTGGACTGAGGGAGGGAGGAAGTGAGGCTGGAGACGGGGACCAGCTGAGGGCATTGAGACACCTGCGCTCCAGAATGGACCAGCTGGGAGACAGGGATGCCCTGGATTGAGGGCACGACCTGGGGCAAGGAGAACACCTGTGGAGGGGCGGAGTAGCCGGACGAAGAGACTACCTGGCAGATGGAACTGGAGGGGGTCAACTGTGAGCCGGCTGTGGCAAACACCACATACTCGCCATGTTGGTTAGCCAGGGATACTACAGGACTGGAGATAACCACACCGGTAGAGGAGGAAGAGGAGGAGTGAAGGAGTAGAGGAGTGGAAGAGTGGGAGGAGGGCAGAGCGAGGGAGTCCTGGGTGAAAACCAGAGATGACAGCGATGTGGGGGAGGAGAGTGTGGAAGAGATGGATGATGACGATGATGATGATGATGATGATGATGAAGAGGAGGTTGAGACTGTCACTGTGTGAATGCCGTTCTCTGATTTGATAACCATGCCCTCCGGGACATTGATGAAGTCTAGGGTGGGGATGGCGGAAGCCGAGTGGCTCGTCAGACTCAGACAATCTGCTTTTAGGTCTTCCGATGGGGGAAGAGAGCCGGCCGAGCCTGGGGTAGAGCTGGGGCTGAGGACCACCGTGGGCAGGCTGCTGGGTTGGGCCTCCATAGCACACAGCCCCTGGTCCTCCAGCCCCAGGCCGATGCTCAGCTCCTGACGCTGCAGCCCTCCTGCAGGCTTGGAGGAGATGACCTGGGCACCGTTGAGGAGCAGAGGAGCGTTGGCAGGAACAGAACTCAGGGTGACCGTGTGGCCGTCGCTCAGGGTCAGGCCGTTGATGATGACCCGACCCCCCGACCCGGAGATCACAGAGCCCCCGTTGAGGAGGAGCGGGTGGGAAGCGGTGAGGAAGCCACCGCTGCCGTTGAGGAACAGCTGACCTCCTGTGCTGCAGGGGGCGCTGGCCAGGGAGATGAGGGAGGCGGTGGAGGAGGAAATGATGTCATCTGGTTTGTCGGTGATGTCATCCATGTTACTGCCCTCGTCCTCGGTGCTGTGATTACCATCAGACTCACTGGAAGACAAGAAGGAAGAGAGAAGAAGTGGAAAAGGGGAGGAGAGAGAGTTGATGTGTTTTCAGTGTTAAGTGTTCAGTGTGTGTTCAGTGAGATTAGAAGGATGTGTGTTTTCCAGCTCACATTGAGAGCCAAGAGGAGTAAAATCCTCAGCACAGATTTACTGTCTCTCCCTCTCCACCACAATCCCCCAGTCAGATAAGATAAAAGCAATAGTGCTGTCTGCATTCTCTCTCTATCTCCCCTCACCCACACCTCTCTGTCTCCCCTCCCCCTCCACATAAAAGCACAGAGGCCAAGTTTACAGGACGCACTCAAATAACCCCATCCTGGTGCAAATCCATTTGATGCTGCCAAAATAATATTTACGTATATATATGAAAGGTAAATGTTTTTATGAAAACAGCCACCCACTCACTAGTTCCCTTTTCCTGTAACAGCCACCCACTCACTAGTTCCCTTTTCCTGTGTTGTGCATTATTTCCCCCCCCCCCCCTCCCCCCTGTGCACACCTCTATCTCTCTCCCTCCCAGCGGTGCATGGCCTCGGAGGCGCGCGCCTAGGTCCACGGGGAGACTGGTGCAGAGTTTCAGGAAGCTCGAGCCCCACAGCGGGCGCCCATATCTCACATTACAAAACAAAGCAACACGCTCGTGCTTTACAGTCATGCTCTCGCGGACCTGTCTGCTGTTATTTCGGTCAAAGGTTAATTTATTTGGCGATTATAAATGGAGATTTAACTACAACTATCTATAAATAGGGTGTTGAATTGAATCTCTGTTGTCGAGTTTAGACTTCCTACTCGCCAAATCAAGAATTACACATTTTCTCAATTTTAAATAACAAAACAAACATCAAAATGTTTCTCTTAAGAAAGTATAAAAGAGATTTCAAACCATGCGCAGATAACTTTGCTTTTTACCTTTTACTGTGAGTCCCAGACGGAGTTCTGTCTCTCTGCCGTCGATTCTTGAACCAGTTACTAACTTGAGTCAGAGAAAGTCCAGTGACTTTGGCCAAGTTTCTCTTCTCGTCAGGAGTTGGATATCTGTTACTTTTATAACACTCCTTCAGTGCATTACGAGACTTCTCCTTGAAGCAGTACACCGTCTCCTCCCCATCCCAGATAGTCTTTGGCAAAGGGAACTTCTTCCTTAGTCGATATTTATCCACCGCACCGAGGCTGCGACCCCGGGACCTCTCAGCCTCCCTGTACCGAGCTTGCAGGTACAGGTCCTGCAGGAACACATGGTTACTGGGGTGGAAGTCATGGCTCTCCAGAAGAGCATAAAGCTCTTTATATTCCTCTCGGTGGAAGGCCACCAGTGCCTGGGCCTTGAGGAGGGTCTCGTTGCCACGTAGCAGCTCTGCAGAAGGAGGGATGGTGGACAGGAACCTCCACAGTCTGTCCACATTGCCCGCCTGCAGAAGAGCCTCGCACAGACACGCCACCTGGTCTGTAGAGAAACTCAGATCTGACTTCTGGAAACTTTGAAGCAGCTGTTCAGAAACTTCGTCCGGATCCAAGTCTTTAGTTTGGAGGGGTTCTGAGGCAGACTCCTCCGGGCTGTTCTGCTCTGCAGACTCCAAACACAAGGAAGCCATTTTTTACTTTAACCTTTTTTTTCTCTCCTTGTAGTTCCTCCTCCCTCCTCCCCTCCTTCTCTCCCTCTCTTCTCTCCAGACACGCCTCACGCCCCTGACTTTCCTTGTCAATCTTAAAGATTAATCACAACCATAAAATGTAAAATCGACGTGTTGTGGAGTTTCTTTTTGTGTGTGTTGGTTTAGTTTCTAAAAAAGCATGTAATTGCAGTGTGGTGAAACAAGTCGGTTTTAATTCAACTTTGGATTGTGTGTTATTTTTATTAATTTTTTTTGTATGTGAAATATTGGACCATAATATGTTGAACGGCTGTTTTTCAACTGTAATAGAACCTGAAACTGGTGAACGTTCCCTTATGTTCTGTTTCGGCTCGTGCAGTACAGTGTGTGTCTCTCTGTGTGTCTGTGTGTGTGTCTGTGTGTGTGTCTGTGTATGGGATCAATTACAGCTGGTCTGTGCATGCATGTGTGTGATTATTGCTCTATCAGTTTCTACATCTAAGGATCACACGAGCGTGATGTGTGTTTCACCATGCAAGTTACACACACACACACACACACAAACACATTTAACTGCTATAAAAACACAAACTGTCCTCTTTCTATGACTCGTGTATGTAGTTGCGTCATAAAATTACAATGTTCTGGAAACTGAAAGTTTGTGTGTATGTGTGTGTGTGTGTGTGTGTGTGTGTGTGTGTGTGTGTGTGTGTGTGTGTGTGTGTGTGTGTGTGTGTGTGTGTGTGTGTGTGTGTGAGAGAGAGAGAGAGAGAGCCACAGAGTGTGTGAAAACGGGAGGGTTAAAGAGGAGCAGGAGGATGAGACAAAGTGAGCGAGCTGACCTAATGGATGCTCAGATAAGCCCAGGTGAGGTGAGGTGGAGCTCAAATGCCTCTATTTCAACCTCTACCTGGAATGTAAACCTCCCCCATACCCTCCTGCCCCCTTCTGGCTGGCGCATTACCCCCCTCCCCCTAACACACACACACACACACACACACGCTTTCATCTGTGAAATGTTCTCCTGTCCAGTCATGCTACATGTCGATCAACCTTCAGTGATGCTCCATGGACGTCAAATCTAAAACCACCCACACACATTTTAAGCAAGTTGTGATATAACTCAGGTGTGATATGATTAGGACTACACTTTTAGGAAATGTAATGTTCAGCATCACCATTGTGAAACGTAGTGTGTAATAAATACTTCACGTCAATTACATTAAAATAATAATAAAGTTCACACAGATGATGTCCATTATTTAGATAATCTCATTACATCATCTTTGATAATACTGTAGCGCCACCCTTTGGTAATAATGCTTGCTTGGTCACTCTTGCTTTCATCCCTTTCTCCAGTCTTAGACTGGGCGTGGCCTGAAGCCCCGCGCTGTTCAACGTCAACAGATCCGTACGTAAGCACGTTTACGTCGAGAAATGTTATATACCCATTGGTTAACACAACTCCCCCTCTACCGTGATTGGTCATTTGAGCGTGTGGGCGGGTAGAACGTTCCAGAACTGGGCGTGGCAGGAAATATGTCTCGCGACACATTCATACTCGTGAACGAAACAACAACCGCTGCCAAGACAACCGATCAGATTCCATCGCTTCATTGAATTGACTCAAATGATCCGGTGAACGATTTATAAGTATCGATAGAAGTCGAATTATATAAATTGTCCTGTTGAGGGTTTTAATAGCTCTAAACAGAACAGATAAAGTAACATTGGTGAGTAATAAACCCCGCATGAATGGCTAGCTGAGCTAGCTAGCCAAGCTGACTCACGTGAGGCTGATCTCTTTATTTACCTCTTTATTTGACAGGATATCTTGAAATCTTGTTCTAACTTACATGTACCGGTAATTAAACCTGTATCGGTGTCTCTTTATCCCACAGTTGATCTTCATTAGTCTCTAAAACCCAGAGTTAAACATGGACAGCGGGGTGACAGTCATCACTAATCCCACAGTGGCGGTCAGGTTGACCAGCACTCTGAGCTCCTTCGAGTCCAATCGCAGATTTAACAGAGGAATCACGATTGCAGAGTTCAAGGTAAGGGGTTAGATTTTATTTTATTTTTTTACATATTTTACTTCAAAATGTAATGAGTGACGCATATCAAATATGATTCGTAGTAGGAGAATGAACACTAGTGGTCCTCATGCTGTTCTCAGTAGTGGTTCGTCAATAAATTGTGATGTTTCGTGTCCAGTGATCTGATGAGGTGTGTGTGTGTGTGTGTGTGTGTGTGTGTGTGTGTGTGTGTGTGTGTGTGTGTGTGTGTGTGTGTGTGTGTGTGTGTGTGTGTGTGTGTGTGTGTGTGTGTGTGTGTGTGTGTGTGTGTGTGTTGACCTGTTCAGTGTAAGTTGGAGATGGTGGTGGGCACCCCTGCTGCTGGTATGGAGCTCCAGCTGTTCAGCACCTCAGACGAGTTCCTGCAGAAGCTGGACAACAATGAGGCTCTGCTTGGCTCCTATGCTGTGGACGATAACTGCAGAATACATGCAAGTAACCTAAGCAGTCAAAAGACATGCCACCGCTGGTTGTTTGTGTCCTATACACACACATAGTATGGGGACAGGTGGCTGAGCGGTGAAGGACTCTGGCTAGTAGTCAAGAGTGTTGCTGGGTTCAATTCCCGGCTGTGCAAAATGATGTTGTGTCTCTGGGCAAGGCACTTCACCCTGCTTACCTCAGAGGGGAATGTCCCTGTAATTGCTGTAAGTCGCTCTGGATAAGAGCGTCTGCTAAATGACTCCATTTAAACGTAATGTGTCCTATACACCCACTAATAGACAAAGGTCATATTGGTGTCACCTACTCTTTGCTCTGGATTTGCCATACATTCCTGGATCCATTATTGAACTGAAACACACATTCATCCTCACACTGAAGTGGCTGTTTTCTCAGGCCACAGCTGGTCTGACAGTCTTTAAGTAACGCTGACCGCAGCATGACTTAGCACTCCCTGAACACCAGTCTGTGTCTGGAGCATTCTACTGACCCTCCTGGGATGCCTGTTCAGACCAGCCTGATCTGGCTCAACATGGACGTTTGTTAGGCCAGACGTCGATACTCAGACGACAGCTAAGCTCTAGTTTTGCTCACATGTTTCCACCATGCTGCCCCAGTGAAGGGTAGCTGTGCAGAGCTAAAACAATGATTATGATGAAGAGATGCATCTCTATCGATAATGTTTATCAAGTATAATAATAATAATAATGATGATGATAATGATCAAAGAGACTAAGGTGTGGTAATGGAGGTTATGAAACTCAGCTATTTTGAGATGGTGGCAATAATAATGATGATGATGATGGTGTCCTGATGTGTGACAGCGATGAAGATGACGTTGGGCATTATGATGGCGATAATAATGGCTGACTGATCTGTGTGTGCAGGTGATTGATCGGAGTGGGGCTCAGATAGGAGAGTACAGTGACCTGTCCAAGGTGGAGAAGTTTGAGATCACAGATGACGCTTATGAGAAGAGACAAGGTACAGCAGCTGCTCTCTCACTGCCACCCCTCAGAAGGTTCCCTGTTCGATTCCCTGCTGTGTCAAATGACGTTGTGTTCTTGGGCAAGGCACTTCACCCTACTTGCCTTTCGCTTACAGCATTTTGTAATCCTAACATTTACTGAGACACTTTTTCTACTAGAAGTGATACTGGAATCATGATGAATGATCGCCATCTCTCTCAGATTCTGTCAGGTCGTTCATGAAGAAGCAGAGAGTCGGACGTTTCAACGAGGAAGAGACCGCCAGGAAGGAGGCGGAGCTTGCTGCTCTCGAGGAGGAGGAGAAAACGGCCGCTGCTGCCATCACCATCGGGGACCGCTGTCAAGTGAGGGTTGCTGGGCAACCCACTAAGATTGGCATGGTTATGTATGTTGGTGAGTGAGGTTGGCGCTTATGTCCTTTGCCCAGTATCAGGACTATTTGACTGACTGAAGAATTCTACTGTATTAGACAAGCCTTTGTAGCCACACAATAGTATTTAAAATAAGTTAATCCTTTATTTTTCCCTGCAGTGGGGACATCATTTGTATTTCTACTCGTTATTACATGTACGCTGGCCTTGTTTTCCACTAACTGATTATTTACGGTGGAAAAGCCTAAGTCTATAGTGTACTAAGTTGTTTTATTTTCATAGTTTCATGCATTACCTGTATTTAAGCACCTGGGGTCCTGCTCTGTTAGTCAGCTGCTGGATGACTCCGCCCTCTGACTTGCAGGTAAGACAGACTTCAAGCCAGGCCACTGGGTTGGAGTGAAGTACGACGAGCCGCTGGGGAAACATGATGGATGGTGAGAGATGATCTGTCAAGGAGGTCATTATGACCCTGGTCCTCTAGGGAGCCACTGTCCTGATTAGTTTTAGTTGTTTCCCTGCTCCGGCACACTTGATTCTAATGAATGATCATATCAGGCTTCCACAGAGCTTGATAACGAGCCATTCATTAGAATCAGATGTTCTGGAGCAGGGAAACATCTAAAACCCTCAGGACAGTGGCTCCATAGACCACCAGGGGTGGACACCCTGGGTGTAGAGTAACCACATTCATTTCTAGTGCTGCCTCTGAGAATAAGCTTGAATCTGATGACCTGTGCATGGCTTTCTTCTTTTGGTTAGAACAGACTCACTAACTCCTGATTTCTTCTCCCCCCCCCCCCCCCCCCCTCCCTCCCTCCTTAACAGTGTGAACGGCAAACGCTACTTTGAGTGTGAGAACAAGTATGGGGCCTTTGTTAAACCGCAGACAGTTACAACAGGAGACTTTCCAGAGGAGGACTATGAACTGGATGAGATGTAGGAACGTGATGATGATGATGATGTCATCATTTCTAGGGGCCCCTAATGAAAGGTTACCCCTTGGCCTCTGTCCACTAACCAGAAGCAGGGGGACACCTGGGTGTCTGTATGTTATATCTGTTTTGTTTTGCACTGGTTCTGTTTGGAAAAGGTTATGGGCATGCTGCGTTTTGCCTTATCTAAAAGCATCACTTGGACTTCAAACAAGAAACGGTCCTGATCACATCTCTTCCATTGTTTTGGTATGAATAAAATTGTAGAGAAAGTAAAATATGGTGAGTCTTGACTGAGTGTAGAGCAGTTCTGGAGGTAGCATCATATCGACTGTGTTTATGATATAATCTGTTTGAATGTTGCATGGGACCTCGTCACCAGGAAAGGTGATGATATTCTTCATGCTTCCACGACACCCAATCACCTCTTGTCAGAAAGACTTTCAGTAATTGGAGCAGGTATCTCCCAAGATGGCCACGAAAACACGCTTTACCACATTCGTTCAGATGTGTGAGAATCAAACTTACTAATTATTTCTATATATTTTTGTGTGTACAAAGATGATTGTTTATTATCAGGTCACACTCATGTTTTTTTTATTTTCTCAAATATACAAAGAACTATATGTTGCTAAGGGGAGATGTTTGATATGCATTAATGTCAGACAGGTCATGCATCCAATATGCCTTGTTATGGAAATGTATTGGATTTTATAAAGTTCAATACATTTATAAATAACCCTGTGGTTATTCTTGTGAAGGAGGGAAAGAAGAAATACATACATTAGTTTGCACTAACTTAATATTTTGTATTTGTTATTTGGACTACTGGTTTACTGCATTTCTTCTCAATTCTTACTGCAACCACATTTTTTATTTTATTATCAATATAGAAGGAAACTCCCTTTAGTTTTAAAACTCTGTCCTAGCAATGTAGTGTGAGGGTGCTATCAATGTTGGCTGAGAAAGTAGAGGTTTAAGACAACATCTGAATCTTGTGTTTTTGTGTAATAGGAAAACATTCTGTTAACTTGTGATGTTTCCTCGTCCCAAATGTCCATCTTTTTTCACACTCCTACTTAAATGCCTGAGCACTGATGAAGTGTTATCTAACCTCCTCTACCTTTTGTAGTCATGGACCTGAAATAATTTGATTTACCAAAGCTTATATTTGGTTCTGTTGATCGGCAAAGTCATGTCAAATCTTGATTTATTTGTGGAAGGAAGTAATGTTTCGTAATGAAGTAAGGTTTGCATGTGTGAGTAATTCAAACACATCTTGTTTCCATATGGACAGGATTCTCTTTCGTAGACAGTTCATTTCTGCAGGCAACAATGCACCCATCCAACATGATGACATGTCTTTTATCCTCCATCCAGGCGTCTCTAATAGGCTCTGTTGTTACAGGACTTGTGGCTGCTTCAAAATGACAGATGACAGCATGTGATCCATCATGTGGTTTGTCAGCAACACGTTTGTTGCAGAAAAACACGACATCTTTAGAGAAATTATTCAAGGATTTCTTGTAATTTGTCTCAGTTCTGTCTGAACTTGTAAACTAACAGGCTGGTGGGATTTTAATTTGATTGGAACTCATTGAAAACATAAAGAAAAGGTGCTGGTGTTTTATGTGCCATAATGTGTTATGATATATTGTGCATAATAAAACTCATTTTGCCAGTATAACAGATTAAGTTGTGTTGATTTGTAAACAAATTTACAGCCATATAATCTGGACGGTCACTGGTCCAATAGCCTGGCATTTCAATGGGCCAAGGAGGCTCATTTTCACATGGTACAAAGAAATATATAGAATATGCCAAAACCAGTTGGTCTACTGACCCCAATACAGGTATAGCTCTGATATAAACTGGTATTACAGTCAATCTAATGTCTATGGTCAAGGCCAGCTACATGTAAAAAAATGGGTAAGCAAGCACACGTCACACCTATAGCCTTTCGTGGCTGAACTATCGCGAGAAGTGTGATTCTCTACCAGCAGTGTGAGACAGAGACGGGCAAGATGGCGACCCAGGACGCAGAGGCAACTCCGCAAGCCACCGTCAGCAACGGCGAGGTAACAAACAATATATGAAATATATATGAAATACAATTATTTGACGGTCTTCCAATTCTTGACAGACATGACATGAGACGTGTCGTCAAATCTAAAGAGAGCGAGTGACAAGACAGGTTTTTAAACTGCGTGAACGATGATAATTTCTGTCAGTTGCCGGTCGGTTTTTAAAAACGACCCTCAGGCTCGTGCTGTTCACGAGGCGCTGATCAGAAACTTAATATGTTAATTATTAATAAGTGTCTCTGTGAATTATGTATTAACATGCTAACGTACAATCTGGTTTGATGTATTAAGAGTGAATTCAGTCTTATATCTTCTTGATAGTGGGCACCTGACTAGCTTAATGATGCTGTGCTGGGGTTAGCCTTTTAGCATTCTGCACCATCTCGTAGTCTTAGCGAGGGTAATTTGACTAGCAAGCTAAGCTAACGCATTAGCAGCTAACTAGCCGGCCTATTCTGTCAAACAGGGAAAATGTAATTGTCACGTCGTAGCTAGTCCATAATCTGACTAATTCGTCCTTTTTTTGACGAAGGAAATAATTTGCAATGCGGCTACTTAATTTAATAATAGAGCTAGTTTAACTAGTTATCTATATCTGATGTCTTGTAAGGAAATGGATGGTTCTCCAGAGCAGTGATTAAGATGCTGGTTTAGCTAAGTAGGTAGCCTAGCAACTGGTTATCCAGGTAACCTGACATATTCTGTTAAGGGTTAATGTAAGGTTGTATGTAACCAGGAGCCTCTTTATCAGATATCCAGTCGACGTGTTCCTCACTTTAACATGTTTTTTTGTCCTGTCTTAATATTCACATTACATAGTAACTACAGTGTGTTGGGCTTTTTGAGTGTGAAATACTGTCATCTTAGCTAAATGGCTTAAAGCGCCTCTTTATCGTGTTTTCTAGTGAATATCTAGTGAATTTCCAATCTTTCATGTTCGTGTAGCTGTCTTTTACTTCCAGGACATTAAATAAGTGTAAACATTGCACACATTGATTGATAGCTCGTTAAAACTGTGTGAGAAACGTGAGTCTTATCTTGTCTGTCCACAACATAATATACTCTTAATGCAGAGAAGATTGATCTAAAATCCAATGCTGTCAAACCAGTCATGTCCTGAATCAGATACAGTCACTTTAGAAAATGAGTTGGACTGCTTGAGAAATGAAGCAACAGCTGTTTTTCTCCGTCCTTTAATCACCTTATTCCTTCTTTCTGTCAGTAACTCTAACAATATGTTCTCCATTTCCTGTTTGAACTGTTTGAACACAGTAAAACATTGACCAACGGGAATTACTTGCAAGCAAGCCACAAGTAGTTAATGATGTGACCGGTTGTTGATTAGTTCAATGTCAATCATAGTTGGGGCTTTGAAGAGTGGACTAATGATTATCTCATGGTATGCTAAATCAGATACCAACCTTGGACTACTTGTCATTGCTCTTTCTCCAGGGACTAAATCTGATTTTATACCACTCAAAAGAATAGATATCTGCTAGAAGTAATGGAGTATTTTGGCTCAGCTAACTACGACATCAACATGGATGTGTTTGTCCCTATAGAGATGGTGGTCCTCAGTTCAGACATAGCAGAGTCAGTGGGCTTGAATCAGATGATACAGGCTTACACCCTCTATAAGGAGTGATGATGATTATCAGTGTGCTGGCTGAAAACCTGTCTTGTCTAGGGCTTTTACCCGCAGTGTGTTGGTGACATTGAGGGGAGATGGGATGTGGAGATATGGAGAGCAGCCTCATGACTTGGCATGACTTCTTGTTTTGTGTCCATTGTAACGCGAAGAACCTGTCTGCTTGCGATTGGCCGAGGGTTTATCTCAGAAGAAAACCGCCCAATGACGGGCCTTGTTAGTGGTTTCGCAACACCTCCCATGATCCCCCTCCCCTCTAGGCAGCCTTCCTGTAGCATACCTACTCAGTATGTGAGGGGTCAGTGTGATCAGAGAAATTTGCCTCCACCTCTAGAATAATATAACATTGTTTATAATAATATAACAATCTTATGTCACAATCGTGTGTGTGTGTGTGTGTGTGTGTGTGTGTGTGTGTGTGTGTGTGTGTGTGTGTGTGTGTGTGTGTGTGTGTGTGTGTGTGTGTGTGTGTGTGTGTGTGTGTGTGTGTGTGCCTGTGTGTGCCTGTGTGTGCCTGTGTGTGCCTGTGTGTGCGTGCGTGCGTGCGTGCGTGTGCCTGTGTGTTTGTGCAGGTGCAGGTGAGCAGTAATGGTGCTGCTGTGGAGGGTCAGGCTGTGCAGACGGCTGAGAACGCTCAGGACCCTCAGCAGCCTCCACAGCCCCCTCCCAACGCATGGCAGGTCATCAAGGGAGTCCTCTTCAGGTACGACACACACTCACACTCCTCACAGGTACACACACTCATCACAGGTACACACTCTATACACACACACACACAGTGTGGATTTGTCTTTGGGAGGTGGCTGAGCAGTTAAAGAGTTGGGCTAGTAATTCAAAGGTCTCCGGTTCGAACCCCGGCTGTGCCAACATGACATGTCCTTGGTCAAGACACTTCACCCTACTTACCTCAGGGGGAATGTCCCTGTACTTACTGTAAGTCTGGATAAGATAAGAATGTCTGCTAAATGACTACATGTAAATATAATGAATGGGTGATGCCTTTAGGGTTCATCGTGTTTCAGGGGGAGTATTCTGATTGGAGGAAAGTACCATGGCATTGTGACTGGTCTATAAGCCTTCCTCCTGACTGTGGTCTGCGTGTCATGGCTAATCTCTGTTAGCTGCTGTGTTCTTCTGAAGCCTCTGTCTTGGGCTCAGAGCTGTCAGAGGGCACTGATTCTGAACATGTGGTCTGGTCCCTCTGTGTTCCCCAGGAGGTGGACAGTGTGATTGAGGGTGTGGAGGGTGAGACACCAACAACACGGTTCAGGCAGGATCGATGACAGATACTGAGTCTTTTATTGATCGTGGTGTAAATCAACCCTGAGGTCAAGCTGCGGTTGTCTGAAGCGGTTTGACTCCTGGCTGTTTGGTTACGTGCGCCTGTGTTTGTTTAAGAGCAACAGCAGACAGGTGTTTACATTGGAGCTTCCACCTGTTAGGAGCTAATGCATGAGTTCTTTAAAGGCTCCACAGGGTACTGAGGAAGGAGGAGGGGGAGGGAGGGAGGGAGGGAGGGGGAGAGAGAGAGAGAGAGAGAGAGAGAGAGAGAGAGAGAGGGAAAGAGGGGGGTGGGAGAGGGGGGGAGAGAGGGGGGGAGGGAGGAGGAGGGAGAGAGGGGGGGGGGGGAGGTAGAGGGAGAGAGAGAGAGGGAAAGAGGGGGTGAGAGAGGGGGGGGACAGAGGGGAGAGAGAGAGGGGGGAGAGAGGGGGGGGGAGAGAGAGAGAGAGGAGGGAGAGAGAGGGGAGGGAGGGGTGTTGAAGTGTTGTCCCTGTTTCATTAATGAGTGTCTGGAGAGTCAGATCCTATCTCAGTCCCTTCCTCTGGAGACGGCTGAGCCAACATCTTCATCTGTGAGCAGGCTGACCTCAGAACAGCAGCTCCACATGTGACCTTCTGACCTGCACTCATCCTCCTCTGCTCAGTAACCTTCATTTCGTCCTCTTTCTCTTGTCTTGTAAGTTGGCCCTCCTAAATGTTTTTCTTTTTCTTCCTTCCTTCCATTCTCTCCATCCCTCTCTCCTCCTCTCCTTGTTTTGTTCTCCAGGATCTTCATTATCTGGGCGATCAGCAGCTGGTTTCGTCGAGGCCCCGCCACGCCAGACCCCAGTACCCCTGCAGGGGCCCCGCGGGTCCCCAGCCGCAACCTGTTCCCCAAGGAGAGCCTCATGGTACTACACCCCCCCCCCCCTCCCCACGTCTCTAACAGCAACTCACACTCTCTAAATTCCCTGGAGATTTGAAAAGGGATAGTATTGATTTTCTGTCTCATTCTGTATGATGCTACTCAGACAGAATCATGTATGGATTATTCATTCTTGTTCAGCTTCAGGACATGTTAAACATGGTTACTGTTGCTAAGAAACTGGTGTTGTTGTGTAATTCTCACTTCAGTTTTTCTTCCCTTCTTTCTCTCTCCACCTCCTCCTCCCCCTCACCTGTTCTCCTTCCTTACCTGTACTGTCTCCCCCCTCTCTCTATACTCTCCCCCCTTCTCTCCCCTCCTCAGGACCTGTATGTGTACATCTCACAGGATGAGGTTTTCTCTGATTTCAACAACACAGAGGCCCTGTTCTGGTTCCATAGAGACCTGGTCTATGGAGACTGGAACATGGGAGAAAATGGGGACGGGTGTTATGAGCACTACAGAGATCTGGACATCCCTGAGGTGAGGGGGGGGGGGTGGTGGGGGGGACACTAGAGGTAATAATGGGAGGAATTCAGTGAGGGGTAGAGGAATCAAAAATAATAAAAGGTGACAGCAGTTATCTTTAAAAAAATGTGAGCAAAGTTTGAACAGTGTGTAGTGTGTAACAGTGTGTATTGAGTCTCTTCTTAATGGGTGTCCGTCTGTTTCTTGTCTGGTGTGCAACAGACGGTACAGATGAATGGTTCCCTCTACATACATGTGTATTTCACCAAGAGTGGGTTCCATCCTGACCCCAAACGCAAAGGACAGTACCGCAGGCTGGCCACGGTCCACTCCACCAGGAGTAAGAACCACACACACACACACATTATCTCCATCAAAGTACTGATATCAAACACTGGATCACAAGCATCAATTCCTACCTTTTAACCCCTGACAGTGTTGAACAAGTTCAAGCGCAGGAAGTTCCTGAAGACCAAGAACCTGTTGACAGGAGAGACAGAGGCTGATCCAGAGATGATCAAGGTTGGATATCTGGCCTAGTTCCAGATCTTTTAAACCCCAAACCTTGATTGGTAGTTCTGGCCTCAGGTTAGCCAGCTGTGTAAACGTGATGATGCTTAGAGAGGAAGAGGTCTTATAACATGTGCTTCTCTTTGTTTTCTGCCCCTCCTGTCTTTCTCTTTTCTTCGTTCCTTCTTTCTTGTTGTTTCTACCCCCCCCCCCTTCCCTTGTCACCCCCCTGCCTTGACCACCACAGAGAGCAGAGAGTCACGGTCCAGTAGAGGTCATCTCCCACTGGCATCCCAACCTGACCATCAACATGGTGGACGACCACACAGCATGGGTGAAGGGCTCTGTCCCCCCTCCCCTCGACCAACGTAAGCTCTTCCTAACCACCCCTACTCACCTCAATGGGTCAGACCAAACCAATTCATTTACCAATTTAACTATGATAAGGTATTCCATCTAAGGGCTTGTTTTAACACATATATATACTATACATGCATAGAGGGTACATGGATATAACAACTATGAATAGTACAAAAGTATGAAAAAAAGTATAGAAAGTGTAGCACTGTGCCTTTAAAGTTGCTTTTTACCTTTACACAGATGTGAAGTTTGACGCTGTGAGTGGCGACTACTACCCGATTGTTTACTTCAACGACTACTGGAACCTGCAGAAGGATTATTACCCCATCAACAGCACCCAGCAGGCCCTGCCCCTCCGCCTGTCCTACTGCCCCCTGTCCCTGTGGAGGTGGCAGCTGTACGCAGCACAGAACGCACGCTCACCATGGAACTTCCTGCCCGAGGACACCTACGAGCAATCTGACGAGGACCAGGACTCTGTCAAGGTCAGGATGGGGGAGCGGTGGGGGGCCTAGCCCAGCCATAATCATAATCTGGGGTCCATGCAGTTTGTACAGTGACTGTTACTAAGGAAACGTGTGTGTGCGTGTCTGTGTGTGTAGGTGGCTTTGCTGGAGACGAACCCTTACCTGCTGGGTGTCACCATTGTGGTCTCCATCGTACACAGCATCTTTGAGTTCCTGGCATTCAAGAACGGTGAGTTTGTCTGACTGTTTCTGGTGCTGCCCTCTGGTGGTGCTGCCCTCTGGTGGTGCTGCCCTCTGCTGGTGCTGCCCTCTGCTGGTGCTGCCCTCTGCTGGTGCTGCCCTCTGCGGGTGTGAGAAACAGTCCCTGGTTCCTTTAGATATCCATTCCCCCCTGAGGCAAGTAGGGTAAAGTCCCTTGCCCCAAGGACACAATGTCATGTTGCCTCAGCTGGGAATTGAACTGGTGACCTTCTGATCACTAGTGCGACACCCTTAACCACTCAGCCACCTGACTCCTTTACAAGCCTGATCTTCCACTTACATGTCCCCTCTTCTCTCTCATTTACTCTGTGTGTCTCCTCCTCCTCTTCCTCCTCTTCTTCCCCCTCCTCCTCTTCCTCCTCTTCTTCCCCCTCCTCCTCTTCCTCCTCTTCTTCCACGTCCTACTCCAGACATCCAGTTCTGGAACAGTCGTCAGTCCTTGGAGGGTCTGTCTGTTCGCTCCATCATCTTCGGGGTGTTCCAGTCCCTGGTGGTGCTGCTCTACATCCTGGACAATGAGACCAACTTTGTGGTGCAGGTCAGCGTGTTCATCGGCCTGCTCATCGACTTCTGGAAGATCACAAAGGTCATGGATGTCAAGGTGGGTTCCTAAGGGGTCGAAGGTCAGGGATGTCAAGGTGGGTTCCTAAGGGGTCGAAGGGTGATTGTGGAATTCTCAGCAGGTCCTGCGTGTGTGAGGTCAAATATTGGAGGGGGGGTCATGTTGGATTCCTCTAGGGGTCAAAGTGGGATTCTTAGGGTCAGAGGTCATGAACCATAATACCTGAACTGTGTTGATTGTGTCTGTAATTTCTCTCCAGCTGGACAGAGAGAACAAGATTGCCGGTGTCATTCCACGTATAGTATTTAAAGACAAGTCCACGTACGTCCAGTCTTCAACCAAAATCTATGACGATGTAAGTCACACCCCTGCACCTGTTAGACACACTAACTCCACCCCTGCACCTGCCAGACACACTAACTCCACCCCTGCACCTGCCAGACACACTAACTCCACCCCTGCACCTGCCAGACACACTAACTCCACCCCTGCACCTGCCAGACACACTAACTCCACCCCTGCACCTGCCAGACACACTAACTCCACCCCTGCACCTGCCAGACACACTAACTCCACCCCTGCACCTGCCAGACACACTAACTCCACCCCTGCACCTGTTAGACACACTAACTCCACCCCTGCACCTGCCAGACACACTAACTCCACCCCTGCACCTGCCAGACACACTAACTCCACCCCTGCACCTGCCAGACACACTAACTCCACCCCTGCACCTGTTAGACACACTAACTCCACCCCTGCACCTGCCAGACACACTAACTCCACCCCTGCACCTGCCAGACACACTAACTCCACCCCTGCACCTGCCAGACACACTAACTCCACCCCTGCACCTGCCAGACACACTAACTCCACCCCTGCACCTGCCAGACACACTAACTCCACCCCTGCACCTGCCAGACACACTAACTCCACCCCTGCGCCTGTTAGACACACTAACTCCACCCCTGCGCCTGTTAGACACACTAACTCCACCCCTGCACCTGTTAGACACACTAACTCCACCCCTGCACCTGCCAGACACACTAACTCCACCCCTGCGCCTGTTAGACACACTAACTCCACCCCTGCACCTGTTAGACACACTAACTCCACCCCTGCACCTGCCAGACACACTAACTCCACCCCTGCACCTGTTAGACACACTAACTCCACCCCTGCACCTGCCAGACACACTAACTCCACCCCTGCGCCTGTTAGACACACTAACTCCACCCCTGCACCTGTTAGACACACTAACTCCACCCCTGCACCTGCCAGACACACTAACTCCACCCCTGCACCTGTTAGACACACTAACTCCACCCCTGCACCTGCCAGACACACTAACTCCACCCCTGCACCTGCCAGACACACTAACTCCACCCCTGCACCTGCCAGACACACTAACTCCACCCCTGCACCTGTTAGACACACTAACTCCACCCCTGCACCTGCCAGACACACTAACTCCACCCCTGCACCTGCCAGACACACTAACTCCACCCCTGCACCTGCCAGACACACTAACTCCACCCCTGCACCTGCCAGACACACTAACTCCACCCCTGCACCTGCCAGACACACTAACTCCACCCCTGCACCTGTTAGACACACTAACTCCACCCCTGCACCTGCCAGACACACTAACTCCACCCCTGCACCTGCCAGACACACTAACTCCACCCCTGCACCTGCCAGACACACTAACTCCACCCCTGCACCTGTTAGACACACTAACTCCACCCCTGCACCTGCCAGACACACTAACTCCACCCCTGCACCTGCCAGACACACTAACTCCACCCCTGCACCTGCCAGACACACTAACTCCACCCCTGCACCTGCCAGACACACTAACTCCACCCCTGCACCTGTTAGACACACTAACTCCACCCCTGCACCTGCCAGACACACTAACTCCACCCCTGCACCTGCCAGACACACTAACTCCACCCCTGCACCTGCCAGACACACTAACTCCACCCCTGCACCTGCCAGACACACTAACTCCACCCCTGCACCTGTTAGACACACTAACTCCACCCCTGCACCTGCCAGACACACTAACTCCACCCCTGCACCTGCCAGACACACTAACTCCACCCCTGCACCTGCCAGACACACTAACTCCACCCCTGCACCTGCCAGACACACTAACTCCACCCCTGCACCTGCCAGACACACTAACTCCACCCCTGCACCTGCCAGACACACTAACTCCACCCCTGCACCTGCCAGACACACTAACTCCACCCCTGCACCTGTTAGACACACTAACTCCACCCCTGTCTGCTGAACCAGAGCACGTATCTGATTGATTAGGTTGGATTCATTTAAACATTCTGTTTTCTTTCTCTCCTCCTCCTCCTGCTCTCATCCCCTTGATTCAGATGGCCTTCAAGTACCTCTCATGGCTGCTCTATCCTCTGTTTGGCTGCTATGCTGTCTACAGTTTGCTCTATGTAGAGCATAAAGGCTGGTACTCCTGGGTGCTCAGCATGCTCTACGGCTTCCTGCTGACCTTTGGTGAGTCACTGACTCAGACTTCGACATCATGTTCTGTCCGTATTGTTGCTGTTCCTGCTGTTATTTGACCTGCGTCTGATTGGCTTCCAGGCTTCATCACCATGACGCCGCAGCTCTTCATCAACTACAAGATGAAGTCTGTGGCTCATCTCCCGTGGAGGATGCTCACCTACAAGGCCCTCAACACCTTCATAGACGACCTGTTCGCCTTCGTCATCAAGATGCCCATGATGTACAGGATAGGATGCCTCAGAGATGGTGGGTCCTCTGCTCATCCCGCACATCCCATAATATTCAAATCAACATTTATATGTACAGCGTTTGTCACTAGCAATGTCACAGAGGGCTTCACATACTCCCATAGACCTGCCCCCTCAACCATCCTAAACCCTCAATATTCTCTCTCTGTCTGTAGATGTGGTGTTCTTCGTCTACCTGTACCAGCGTTGGATCTACCGGGTCGACCCCAACCGGGTCAACGAGTTCGGCACCAGCGGTGTGGACCCGACTAAGGACAGCACAGCGCAGGCTGAGGTCGCCGCGGTAACAGACACCCCTGCCATCGCTGCTGTCACAGACAAACCAGAAGAAGAGAAGAAGAATGATTAACAGAGACCAAGTTATCCAACCAAGGTCCCTATACCATGAACCCTGACCCCTCCCTCCCTCCCCCCACTTGATCCTGGGGCATGTAAGACTTGTGGAGATCCAGGCAGAGTCCCAACACCCAAATCATTTGCCAAGGAAAGGAGTCATCGTAAATTATCATGTCATGGACGCCGCTTCAAAAATACCCGATTTTGGTTCAACTGTCTTCTTGGTTTTTTAAGTGGGGACCCGCTGTGAATCATATTTAATGTTGACTTAACTGTTTCTCACCCCCCCCCCCCTCCCCCCTCCCTCTGTTTTGAAATTCAAGTGAAGTAACACAACAATGTGATGTATACTGTTAATATAATTTAGATTGGGTATCTGAGGAGGGGGAGGCTGGCAGTACATGTATCTTTGTATTTTTAGTACAGGAAGAAAAAGGCCAAATGCAGCTTTGCTCTTGTCTGTGGATTACTTGTGAATTTATTTTCTGTCATTCCATGTGTGTGAGCAAGCTGTGTCATGGTTTATCTGGAACCTGCGGTGTAGTACAGGAGCAGGCAACTGGAAGGGTCGTGATCCAAGATGGCGGCTGAACAGAACCAAGATGGACCCTGTCCAGTCGCTACTCGATACACCGATTAATACCCAAACTTTTTTTTTTGTACAAATGGTTGTTGTTCCCAACTTGAGCAAAAAAAACAAAACACATAAAAAAATAGCCTTGTAGGTATTAATATAAATATATTAATATTATTGGTAATGATGACTTGATTTTGTTTTTCAGTCTTTTTGTTTTCTTTTTTTATGTCCTGAAACTGTACAGAATCTGAGCTTGTAATGTTAATAACACTGATCTGAAACTGTCCATCAAGAGTTCAGTCTCTTATTTCCCTGCTCTATGAAAGGTGCAACAATAACTACACACACACACACACACACCTGAGTTCACCAGGGAGGAATTAAAACACTTCACTAACACTTTTCATTATGTTTAGTTATTATGAGGCAGAGGGGACATATTAGCGTCCTGACAGAGTCCTGGTCTTCACTGTCCTGTTCTGTATGTTTAAGATGTTTCACATGCAGGAATATCTTCATTCAGATGAACAGGACTGCTGTTCACTACAACACATTCAAAATCCACCTGTTTCTTTGTGCAGTGGCTGGAAAGTAGACAAAGAACAGCTTGGTCAGTAACACACACACACACACACACACATATCAGACACTCTTATCCTGATGCAGTCTTGCTTATTAGTGGGTTTTCCCACATGACGCGGTTTCATTTTCCATTCTTAATAAAAAGACTGTTTTCCTTTCTTAAGCAGTAGGTGGCAGTGAAGACTTAACCAGCTTTAGCGACGCATTCTTTAACAAACAAAATAAACAAAGCATAAACTGTCTGAAAATAACTATACATAAGGATATAATAGGAATGTATAAAAAATAGGATGTATTGTGGTACGTTTATTTCAAAGTATTTCAGTCAGTGGAACAAACGTAAATCTGTACGACTCATTGACGACTTTACGGCAGCGCGTGCTCAGGATCTGTTCGGCTAAATGTGCTTCATAAAAGGTTTTATTTGTATTTATTTTTTACAAAATAGGCTAATGCATAATATGTTGTATACACATGCTACCGCTATTTACACAAGGTATGGAAATATAAACACTCCTTATATCGGTGATTCCTCTGTTACTATGGTTACGGCCCGGGGTGGTTTCCGCTCGGTGACGTCACAGGGGGTTTCCACCATGGTTTCCACTGACTCTAGATCCTCCAGCAGAGAGGAACTGCACTCAGAGTACTGTAACCATCGACAAGGTCTCTGTCTCAACCATTAAGGAACCATTCAGACCATTAAGGAGAAACTTTGTGGTACATGAACCTTTTCAAATTATTGAGCAAGAACAGATAATAATTTGAGGGCCCGCGTGAACGAAGGATCCGTATTTCTATTCTCCGGGATCAACATATTCCGACTTTAAAGACTGCAAACTGCATGAATGTGTCATGATCAACATGAGCGTGTGTTTTCCAGGTAAGGTGACTCTTTAACGGCGGGATTTACAGAACTGCACTGTCATGGCGTTTGTTAGTCGTTCATGATGTTGACAAAACTGACATATTTCTTCGTCTGTTTTTCAGCACACGACTTGGGTAAGTGCAGCTTATTGCTACTTAACAAACAGTAATAACCTCCTATGTCATGTCTACATACATGATATATAAACAGAATCTGAATTGACATGGCGATTAACAAACGATTCTGATGCACTTATTGATCTGTAGTAGTGTCACATTGTTTAACCTACAGATGGATTGTATTTTAGGCTCACCTGCTTTTATGACCTCACCTCATCCTGCTCGCGTTCTGCTCTCCTCTTCCTCATTGTCTTCTACTTAACCTCATATCGTTCTTCTCCTCTTCGTTCATCCCCTCTTCATCCCCCCTTCATCCTCCTCTCACCCCCCCTTCACCCTCCTCTCATCCTCCTCTCATCCTCCTGTCATCCCCCCTTCACCCCCCTCTCATCCCCCCTTCACCCTCCTCTCACCCTCCTCTCATCCCCCCTTCACCCTCCCCTCACCCTCCTCTCATCCCCCCTTCACCCTCCTCACCTCCTCCTCTCATCCCCCCTTCATCCTCCTCATCCTCCTCTCCTCCTCCCTTCATCCTCTTCTCATCCTCCCTTCATCTCTCTCAGACATCATCCAGGAGGTCATAAGTGAGGACAGGGAGAGAACATCTAACCCCCCCCCACCAGTCTCCTATCTCCCTGGGCCTCCTTCACCTCCAGACCAGCAGAAGCAGCCCTCCTCCAGGACCATGCCCAGGCAGCCCGCTGCCTTATCCCCCCCAGTACTGGTGTCCCGAGGCACAGCCCCAGTCAAGGTAAACACCCACCCTGGTGCTCTCTGTCTGAAGCTTCTTTGTTGTGTAATGTTACATTGTATCATCAAGAAGAAAGACTTGGAGTGATAGTTGAAGGACTCCTTGTACAGACAATAGGGGTACATTTACATTGAGTCATTTATCAGACACTCTTTTCTAGAGCGACTTACAGCAAGTACAGGGACATTCCCCCCTGAGGGAAGTAGGGTGAAGTGCCTTGCCCAAGGACACAATGTAATTTTGGCATGGCTGGGAATCGAACCGGCAACATTCTGATTACCAGCCCGATTCCCTAACCGCTCAGCCACCTGCCTCCCTCTTAACAAGACCCTCATTCAGATGCTAGTCCTTACCCCTCAGTGAATGGTATTTCATCGTATTGCACTGCTTTAACCCCCCCCCAAATGCTTTCTACACTTAATATCTGCACAACATAAACATTCAACTATACCTATCTTCAAAGACGTGTTCCCCTTTCCTGCTACATCAGATATGATTAACGAGGGTCAGGTGTGTTACACCTGCCCGCCAGCTGCTGCAGCGGAGCAGCTGATTGGTCGTTCTGTCAGGGAGCAGGAGACAGGAAGTCAGGCTGTGTCCTGTAAACCACATGGTCATGCAGGACCAGGAAGTGATGTGAGGATCAGACGCTGCAGAGGGAGAGGAAACAGGAAGTCCCCAGGTGGATCTCTGGTTATTGGATGTTAGATCATTAATCAAGGATGAAAACCTTTTTTGGCAGAACAAGACTCAAGTCGGTCGTAGTGGTTGATCATATTTTAGGGATATTAGGATTTGTTTGAGCAGTAAATGCTTCCAAAATTTGGATTATTGTTTATAACTAAGATATCGTTTATCTTCCTTTAATGAAGTGAATACATGACGTTAAGCCCTTGCTTGTAAATAGCCAGTGTCTTGAACGGAGCATGTGCAGAATGTACTTCAGTGACTGTCTACAGCCTGGGGTTGTGAATGACAAACTGTGAACATCGAGCATGTTGAACTTTCGACTCGGGAGTGACGTCGACACAGGAGAACCAAGTCTGTTAACCGACGAGCGAACAGACACTGAAAGAAAAAGTAAAAAAGCGTTGTTGTGTTCTTTTGTGAAGGAAGAGAGGAAACACACGGGCAGGAATGTAATTTGATTCCTGTTTTCACTTTGTCCACTCCTCCATGCCCAACCCTCCCTGGGGTGAAAGGTTACTCAGTCATTTCTGTCTCTGCGATTGGTCCAAGTGCTCCAGGGTAGGTTGACTTCTTAGTATCATCCTCCGAAGCCTTTGTTTAGTTTCGCTCACGACAACCAGACATGTTTTTAAACAACACACGCGTGCGCACACACACACACACACACACATGCATACACACTGCAGCCAGCAACAGCTAGTCCGGAACAAATGATCTCACACATGGTGTTGTAGTTGTCTCACGACGGTTTGTTTAGAGTTGAGACAGACGTGAATAACAAAGAAGACACAAAGTCTGTTTCTCTTTCCTTCTGAGGAACTAGAGGCTCTCTCGTTTACAGTTACAGTTTACAGTTGGCTGGTAGGTAGAAGGTTTTTTATAAACTATCTTGTCTCGTGTTAAGATTCAAATCATTGCCTGTGGTGTGTGTATGAATACACACAGTGTAAACTGCTTTGTTTATATGTGAAGCTAATAAAATATTAGCGTGTTTTGTAGGCCTCGGACTAGTAATTCACTCTGTAGAGACTTTTAAACTTCATAATACGCTGTATCATCAAGAATAAAGACTTGGAGTGTTAGAGATAGTTGGACTCTGAAAGACTGTACCGACTACAGGGGTTGATTTAAATTTAGTCTTTTATCAGACGCTCTTATCTAGAGCGACTTACAGCAAATGAACCGGCAACTTTCTTCCCAATTCCCTAACCGCTCAGCCACATGACTCCCCTAGATGAAGATAGCGGGCAAAGGAAGTAGGATGATCACATCGGACACTGAACGGAAATGGAGGGAGGGAGGGAGGGAGGAGAAGAGGAGGAGGAGGGGAGGAGAGGGGGGGGGGAGGGAGTAGAAGGGAGTCTCCAGTTTGGCAGCAGCTGCCAGAAGCTATGACATGTTAATGTTTATTTTCATTCCTATTCCCTCCATTGTGATAAAAAAATTAGTTGACAGAATTTGAAGTGATGGCAAGGAACTGACACACTTTCTGTTAACGTCAGTGTCAGTGTCAAGTGCTGCTGAGACAGAGGCAGGAATGTGTTCCTGGCCAGACAGATGTTCCCTAACCTCACAGTTCCTAACCTGCCTCTCTACAGCCTCCACACTCCTTCCCCCAGCCCCAGACTGCCTCCAGGGGCAGCATGGCAGCCCAGCCCAGCCGCGGAGCCTCTCAGTCAGGGGCACTCCGACGAGGCCGTGGGTCCTCTGCTTCCACGGCCTCCAGAGGCCCAGTCGGACCGGCTCCTCTGGCCCAGGGAGACACAGCGATGCTGGAGAGGATTCTGGAGCAGCCCAGGCTGGTGGTGGTGGAGGAACCCAAGGAGAGGGGCATGAGATTCCGTTACGAGTGTGAAGGTCGCTCTGCCGGAAGTATCCTGGGAGCCTCCAGCACCGACACCAAGAAGACCCTGCCTGCTATAGAGGTGCTGCCTGCTGGCCTCACACACTACTGAACACACTGCAGTACAGCTCAGCACCTCACACAATACTGAACACACTGCAGTACAGCTCAGCACCTCACACACTACTGAACACACTGCAGTACAGCTCATCACCTCACACACTACTGAACACACTGCAGTACAGCTCAGCACCTCACACACTACTGAACACACTGCAGTACAGCTCAGCACCTCACACACTACTGAACACACTGCAGTACAGCTCAGCACCTCACACACTACTGAACACACTGCAGTACAGCTCATCACCTCACACACTACTGAACACACTGCAGTACAGCTCAGCACCTCACACACTACTGAACACACTGCAGTACAGCTCATCACCTCACACACTACTGAACACACTGCAGTACAGCTCATCACCTCACACACTACTGAACACACTGCAGTACAGCTCAGCACCTCACACACTACTGAACACACTGCAGTACAGCTCATCACCTCACACACTACTGAACACACTGCAGTACAGCTCATCACCTCACACACTACTGAACACACTGCAGTACAGCTCATCACCTCACACAATACTGAACACACTGCAGTACAGCTCATCACCTCACACACTACTGAACACACTGCAGTACAGCTCATCACCTCACACAATACTGAACACACTGCAGTACAGCTCAGCACTTAACTAAACAAACAAACACAAACGCCATGTTCAGTTTGACATTCGCTGGATGGCTCAGGGCGTCCCTGCTGTGTTGGGGGTGTGGCTCAGGGCGTCCCTGCTGTGTTGGGGGTGTGGCTCAGGGCGTCCATGCTGTGTTGGGGGTGTGGCTCAGGGCGTCCCTGCTGTGTTGGGGGTGTGTTCTCTCTAAATAGGGGTAGGTTTACGGAAGGTACCATCTCTCCCAGAATAAAGGGGAGTTCCCCCACACATTTTGTCGCAGTGTCTCCTGGAGACGTTACCTAGTAGAGTGGCGTGTTGGACTTTGAATATCAAAATAGAAAGTCCCCAAAATTCTAACAACCTCGCCACGTTTCCACACACACACCACACACGTACATACAACCACATTAACACTAGTCATCAGACGAGTACAGACTAACCCTAACCACAAACACCGTACTCATACATACTGCAAACAAGCACAATGATACTACAAACCCAACACCAGATGTACAAACTCCCGCCACAACTATCGTACTTCCACACTTAACTAAAACTCGAACTTAACTTCCCTTCCACAGATCCAAGGTCCAATACAGCATGTCAAGAAGGTGAAAGTCACTGTTTCCTTGGTGACCAAGGACATCCCCCATCGCCCGCACCCGCACTGTCTTGTGGGTAAAGACTGTGCTGAGGGGACAGGGATCTGTGTGGTCAACTTCAACCCACACAAGGACAGATGTCACAGGTAGCCTAGCTTAGCTAACCCTAACCCTAGCTTAGTTAACCCTAGCTTAACTAACCTTAACCCTAGCTTAGCTAACTCCCTAGTTTAGCTAACCCTAACTAACCCTAACTCCTCCCTTCTCTGCATCACTGCACTCTTCTTAGTTTTTTATGTTAATCTTTCTTCAATCTCATTCTTTCCCACTCAATTTAGTCCCTGTTTCCATCTGTTCCCCTTCTCATAACCCTCTGTGTGTGCGTGTGTTCGTGTGTTCGTGTGTGTGTGTGTGTTTGTGTATGTGTGTGTGTGTGTGTGTGTGTGTGTGTGTGTAGTTTTGCTAACCTGGGTGTCCAGTGCATCAGGAGAAAGGAGCTGGACGCCTCCCTGGAGAAGAGACGAAGCCTGAACATTGATCCCTTTAAAAGTGAGGACAACACTGGCTCTATCTCTCTGTCTCTCTCTCTCTTCCTCTCTTTTCTCACTCACTGACACACACACACACACATTTACATATCAATCATCAATACCAGTGCCCTCACCTAACTCTTCCATCTCACTTCCTGATTATAATATGTATCTTATCATCAAATGTCTCTGTGTCCCACTTTGGGATGTGCCATCATGACTGTTGAAGGTGGTCGGCTGTTGAAATTGAAAGTGTGTTTGCTGCTTCCTGTTTCCTGTTTGCTTGTGTGTCAGCGGGACATTCCAAGAGCATCGAGGACATGGACATGAATGTGGTGCGTCTGTGTTTCCAGTGTGAGCTGGAGGGAGAAGATGGCAGCATGGAGGAACTCTATCCTGTGGTGTCCCAACCCATCTATGACAAGAGTAGGAGAACACACACACACACAGAGACACACACACACACACACACAGACACACAGACATACACAGAGACACACAGAGACACACACACACACAGAGACACACAGACATACACACAGACACACACAGACAGAGACACACACACACACACACACACACACACACAGAGACACAGAGACACACATACACACAGAGACACACACACAGACACACACAGACACAGAGACACACACACACAGAAACACACAGAGACACACACATACACACAGAGACACACACACAGACACACAGATGAGTAGATACTGTTGTTGTTTGCTGACATGGAGTTTCAGTTTTCAAACAGCTAAACCAATGAAACAGCTTCTACAAATGTGCTTCCTCCCACCTGGTCCTGTCTGTCTGTGTGTGTGTGTCTGTGTGTGTGTGTGTGTGTGTGTGTGTGTATGTGTGTGTGTGTGTGTGTGCCTGCTGTGCTCATAGAGGCCACCACCACATCAGAGCTGAAGATCAACCGTCTGAATGAAGTGAAAGGACCTTGTACCGGAAGGACTGAGATCTACATGCTGTGTGATAAAGTTCAGAAAGGTGACCCCCCAAAACACACACACACACACACACACACACACAGGCGGAATGAGACTTGACGAATACAGGAACCAGCACAGACAATAGAGGAAGCTGAATCTCTCCGCTGTGCAGACGACATCGAAATCATCTTCAAGCAAGGATCATGGGAGGCCAAGGCAGAGTTCGCCCAGACGGATGTTCACCGGCAGATTGCCATCGTGTTCAAGACTCCCCCTTACCAGGAACAGGACATCAGGGAGGAGCAGGACGTCAACGTGTTCCTGCGACGCCTCTCAGACCACATGGACAGTGACCCTGTGACCTTCACCTACCTGCCTCACAACCCAGGTCAGCCTACTGGCTCATGGGAGCATTTATAAAAGAAGAATATATGTTTTGACGTATGACGCATTAAATTGTATTTAAATTGAGAATGCATACTACATATACATACCTAAGAATATATATATCCATATATATATAGGTGAAGTAGAGTAATATACTGTTTCAGTAACTGTTAAGTGTTGTTCCTGTGTTAGATCCTTATGAGGTGAACCGTAAGAGGAAGATTAAGAAGGACATCAGCTTCTCGGAGAAGTCCTGCGGAGCAGGTACGAGTTACACTGATCTCAGTAGCTCAGGTCAGATCAGTCTTTATTATGTGCTGGATGTGTTTGTTAGCCTGTCTGCTGGTATCTATGAATGTTGAGTTTGAAAGTAGGGCTGATTCTGAGATTTGTCTCAACCTTCCTCACAGCTCAGGGTCTGGCAGCATCAGACTCCTCTTCCTCCGCCAAGGCCTTCGAGTCGTTCGTCTACCCATCTGAACCAGGCCCGCTCCCAGATGAAGTTAACCCCTGTGCCCAGACAGGGCCCTCCTTCCTGGGGGAGACGCAGTACTTCCCTCCCCTGGAGGACGAGCTTGTCTCCACCCTGGAGAACTACACGTTTCTCAGCCAGCTGCTGGACGATCCTCAGATCCAAGCCATGCTGAGCAACCCTGTTCTCACCTCCAACCTCACCCCCGTCGACCTCCAGGGCTTTGGCCTAGGATCCAACGCTAACTTAGCTAACCTGGATGTGAACTTTAACCCCAGCCAGGTTTTGCCTGACTACGGGCAACAGGATGTCCCCTACTATGACATTCAGCTTCAGAACATGGTCAGTCAGTACCCAGCTACAGAAGTGCCTGACTCTGACCTTGTTGACATGGACCAGCAGGATGATGGGGGGGTGTCGGTGAAGCTGGAGGAAAACCTATGAGGATTCGGAGAAGTTGTCACCTCCGTCCACAGATGGTTCACAGTCTTAGACTTAGATCCTTCTGATATTATTTCCTGTGTCCTTCTTTTAGTATAGAATATCAGTAGAAGCCTTCTAGTTACTACAGCTTTGTGTTTCTGAAGCATAACCAACTAGAAAAAAACATTGTGCTGTAGAACTCCCCTGTCCTTTTCCTCCGCTGGACGGTCCTCTAAGACACCCCTCCCCCCTCCCCCCTCTTCCCCTCCCATCAGGCCTCGCTGGACGAGCCTACATTCCAGACTCTCCACTCCTCATCTCCTGACCACGAGTCACCACTACCCGACTCTCCACAGACAGAAAGTGGCATTTCAACTTGTTTCTCCTCCCAGCCCGTTAACAGTCCTATAGTCCCTCCAGCTGCTGTGTCTCTGAGTAGCTCAACACTCAGCATGAAGCATTTCATGATGTCGTTAGCATGTAAACAGCAGTTCTGTGTAAATAGCCGTTAGGACTGATGCTTAGTAAAAGATAATGGCCTCTTGCAAGGCTATATCTTTGCTTTATGTAAGAACTATTGTATTGTCTTCTGTTTAGTTTTTGGTCTTTGTAGTTTTTAGGAGCTATAGACGGAGAGATTAAATGGAACGTTTTCTAAGGGACCAACAGACGACCATGTTCATCTGTAACTGACTTTAGAAATATGTCCACTGGATTCACATCTGATGCTGTCAGTCATGAATTCTAGGTTCTGATTTTATTTGACTAATGTTCATTAAGATTGACTTCATTATCCCACAAAGTGGGACATTGTATTGTTGTTTTTGCCCCCTGCTGCATACAGCTTCAAACACAAGCATTCTGAATGCATTCTGTCAAAGCCTTTCTATCAGTACAGATGTTACACCTGGTGGATCTTTTACCTGTTCGATTGATAAAAAGATCTGCCATTCAGATACAAAGTCTGTCTCCTCCACAGTTTCAAATGAAAATAAATTAAGTGGCTTAAAGTCTTGACTGATGTCTCCTGTATAAAATATAAAGATGAATGTTTTATTTTTATGTATTTTTTTGTTACTCAATCTAACACACCTGAGTCAAATAAATGGATCTTAAATAGGACACTTCAGAGCTGGATAAAGATCCATTCCTTTGAATCAGGTGTGTTGGAGCAGGGAAACATGTAGAGCATGCAGGACAGGTGTTCCCTGAGGACCAGGGTTGGGTAACAGGGGTGTCAGCTTGTCCCCGGCGTCACGCCTCCTCTCTCCCGACACGCCCACACACATTCCCCGCGCTCGCTTGCATCTCAGAAAGCATGTGACTTCCTGCAGACTGTCAAGCTGTGCCAGGACAGGAGGACAGACTGGAGGGAGGGGGGGAGGGAGGGGGAGTGAGGGAGGGTTCTCCTAATGTGTGTCACTGCGTGTTGCTGTTTTAAATAGATTGTGTAGAACAGTAGATAGTGGGTCAGTGTCCGTGTGTATCCACAGGTAGTTTGGACGCCCATAATAACTAATAAAACCAGTGGTGCCATCTCCAGTCTAAAAGTATTGTTGCCAAATTTCTTGTTCGCATATTTTTCCAAGTGTAAATTGGTGAAGGGTAACTTATTAGTAGTATGTTGTGATGGGAAATGACTTCACTCAGCAGTATAGTAGAAACAGAAGAACAATTTATATGAAGATTTTAAGTTGCTATACTGTTATTACACTTTTTACATGTTTGTACAGTTGTTACACCGTTATAACGTTGTTATTATACTTTCTACGAAGCGATATTAAGTTGTTATTACACTTTATACCTATTATTACCACATTGCTAAATTTGACAATGAAAAGTAATATTTCCGTGGCAATACTGACGATGGCTGACCCTGAATAAAACATTAGTTAACCATCCTTTAATAACCACACAATTCGCAGTGATCCTCCAGTACACACACTAAATAAACTACACATTCTCTTTGGCCTCGATGCTTGTAAGGTTCAGTAACTATGACAGGAACTGTGCTGCTTTAAGATGGAGAAAGACTGAATCTCCCCTTCAACCGGCTGTTACTTCCTCCATTTGTCGATAGATGAAATACCGATCATCTATAACGCCTCTTTCTCACTCTGCCGATACTTCTAGATTTTTTCTAGAAGCAATCTTAACAGCAGCCTAATCACTTCCCTAGGTAGCACGTTTAACAGCGTGACTATGCAGTTTATCCTCCATTTTGGGGCTCTCTACTGCCCCCTACCTTCTTCTGCCCTTCTAGTGTTTTTGCTTTAGAATAATTTATGGGAATTAGACAGGCAATTCCCATCTTGGGTTATGATCATTATTCTGATACTTATAAGGACATAAAGAACCTTGTTTACAGGTAGGCAGGTATACGCATGTCCTGTTGCTAGGTTACCACTCACGGGAGTCCCCGAGCCAGAAGGGACTCCCCACTGCACGAGCGCTGTGGCGAACCACGCACAATAGTTATCTAAAAAAAGAATAGAAAACGAAAGAAAAAAAAAAACGAAGAAAAAAAACACGCATGTGAGGCAATTATGCTCATACTGTACTGGGTTTAAATATAATACACACACACAAAAAAAGAAGAAAACTGAAAGAAGTAAATTAAACATTTACAAACAATGTTATGAGAATGAGCAAAACAATTTATTTGATCATTGCTCCAGAGCACTTTATCACATCACACAGAAATTTTGAGAATATTTACAGTTAAGAGTCTTACAATATTCCTGTGTCAAGGGAGAAGTATTTATACTTTTGAGAAGCACTGAATCCCTCTCTTCAAATCTCCCCAAAGAATGTGTCCTTCTGTTCTCCATTGTCTAAAATATCCTTTTTCTCCGAGCAATAATCAAGTACGAATCGAATCGGGTAAAAAACGACTGAGTGTTGGTTTCTTCTTCACCAGCTGCGGTTCAGACAGTTTCTGGATGGTGAGTTGTGTGAGCAGGTCGTCCACGCAGCTCTTAAACAAAGGTTCTGGCTCCTGCAGGATCACAGAAAGGGTGTTTAGGAAATGTAAAAGATGTTAATACCTGTGCGCATGTACAGATGAGTCTAAACTATGTTTGTGCGTTATTAGAAAGTTCATGTTACTTTTAGGACATGAAGGATTGGTTTGGTTGAGGCTGGAAACATGATGGTTAGGGTTAGAAGGTAGGTTAGGGTTAGAGAGTTGGAGAGAAGATGTCACCTTATGTTCAAGTTGTCTTTGTTTCTCCACAGCCTCCGCTAGACTAAGCCCCACCCACTCTGCCTCCTCCTCCGGGATTTCAAAGTGCTGCTGGGACATACAGGAAGAAAAGGAGGAGAAGGAGAGAGAGAGAGAGACAGCAGGCCGGAGAGAAAGAGGAACATTAACAGCACATACTGCAACAAACACAGATCAGGTGTTCTTGTCACCAGCACTAACAGGGCCTCTAAAAAGCTTCAATTTCAAACACATAAGAATAATCAAGTGTACTAGCCAAGTATTTGACAGTATTAGATAGTTAAAAGCAACCTCAATGGACCCCAAAACTGCTCTGACCCACCTTGTATTTCTTATAGATCTTGTCTCTCTTGACGGGGTCGTCGGGGTACAGCTCCGTGTCCCTCCTGGCCAGACGCAGCAGCATGGCGCGCCTCAGATCCATCCCCAGCTTGGAGTTCAGGTCCTCTGCAGGAGTCTGTCAGGCGGGAGAACAAGAGAACATCCGCAACATTATACTTACCAGCATCATACACTTCCCACCTTAGTCACAGGTGTCAAACTCCAGTTCTCGAGGACCCAACTGTCCTGACAGTTTTAGATGTTTCCCTGCTCCGGGACACTCCTCCACAGAGCTTGATAATGACACCTTCATTAGAATCAGGTGTGCTGGAGCAGAGAAACATCGAAAAAACCTTCAGGACAGCGGCTCCCTCCAGGACTGGAGTTTGACACCCCTGCCCTTATTCTCAACACATTAATAATAAAACATCAGTAATATCTGACATCTTTTTTTGCTTCCTCTCACCTTCAGTATGTAGAAGTCAAACCCGTATGCTTCGTCGATGAGGTCGAGGACGCGAGCCGTGACCGTTATGGTGAACTTATGGTCGAGGATCTCGCTGTACAGCTCCCTGTTGAACACCTGTGGCTTCCATGTCTTAGCCAATCGGGGGCAGAGCTGAGGGAATACAGGGTTGCAGGTTGTTGCAGTAAAAAAAAATCCAATTTATTTTATAGACTATCTGACCGTAGAGAGACGTTGACGAATGCTTAATGAATGGGATTATAGACAGATAAACAGGCAGATAAACCAGAAGATACTCTCTGCTCCTCAAGAGCCTCTGCTAAATGACTTAATATAAACATACTCACTTTGTCATTCTTAGCATATTTAAAGCCTGATATCCAGCCCTCTCCCCCCCATAGACCCTTATGAGACTCTGCAGGGTAGTAGATGGGGATGGGGACATCCTGCACCCTCTCTTTGAGCCCTGTCTTTGGGTTAACTCTGTATTTCACCCCCAGTGGCCTCCAGTGAACAGGGGCAGGCTCCCGCTTGTCCAGAGACTGCAGGTAGTGTTTGGGCAGACGGGTATAAATACCCTGCTTCAGCTTCAAAGCTTCCCAGATTTTCGGGGGGTATTTGTGGAGAGGCATGGTGCCTGGTCCGGAGGGAGGTTGAACACTTTAGGGTTAACCTGGGATAGAGAGAAGGACAGAGAAACAGACTGTAAATACTCCAGATAACATGTATTACTATGACCAGGTGCTGGAAATCAACGCCAGCCTTTAGATGACAATTTACCACGATTATCCACGTTTACTGTGTAAACAACAATAACATTTGTTATTACTAATTTACATTTACATGTATTCATGTATCAGACTTGGCTGTTAATGTGAGGGTCTTAAGTGTTCAGTATGAAGATGGTGAGGCTGCAGTTAAGTAGCGTTGTTTAGGCAAACTACACAACATTACAGTAAATCAAACAACAGATACAGTCAATAGATGTTACTGTGTTTAAAAATGTTCTCACCAATCAGATAAAGTTCCACTTAGAACCTTAAACCCTGAATATTTCCCACATGCGACACAATCACGCCAAGGACACACACTTGCTTCCGGTATGCAATAATACAGCGTCGATGATTGGTTGGTAAAACGGAAGTTGACATTTGTGATTGGTTAACTCAGCCTGTCTGTCATATCAACATCCGCATTGACTAGGGTCCCTCGTTTTTTGTGCTCCGGGGTATGCCGGCCGGGGTGCGCTGATTTCAATCGTTCCTCATGCGTTTTAACCATAGACATTAACAACCCTTTATGATATCTATGGTTTTAACAGTGTTGTGCACTGTGCAGTGCAGTGGATTAATAAAAAGCATAACAAATACATCTTCAAGATAATCATAATATTAAATTTACTACTTTAACTTCTGTAAGAAGACAGAAGTAGAAATATAGAACAGTAGTAGACAGTAAATTGCATAGACAGAAATATATCCATTCCGAGCAGTATTTCACGTCGAGAGGTATTATAATAAATCCTCTTCATGCAGATGCTAGATTGTCTTCCGCCCGAAAGGTGGAATTGAACCACTCTGCCGCTAGGCAGCTACAGGTTTGAAGCCTGCACCCCGGACCACCGAGGATCATCCGGGCATTAGAAACGTGAAGGCTGTGCAGATTATATAGCTTCTATATAAGACAACTATTCCACTTATGGTTATAAATGGAAGTTTGTCGTCACGATGAATTTAGTGACGGAATAGTATATAATACAATAATAAGTAACCTGAAGGATTTTAGACATCTATATATACAATAAAACAACCCATAAATGTATTTTTTTTGTTGAAAGAGGCTGGTTGTAATGAATGCATAACAGAAGCAGTTTCATTGGTTAACCGAGAGTAAAGAGGAGGAGTTTTGTGACGTCACAGACCGGAAAAAATCTAAACTCTGGGAACCTCACGTTCCACATCACAAATACTATATAAATTATTGTACACAAAAGTCATTCCTAGATATAATTGAAAAGGACTCCATCAACACCCATTAAATAAACAGATCAAACTCTAATAGGAACTACAAACTTGTTGTTTTAGGGGTTTTATTCAGTAATATGAATAATAATAATATTATAAATATCATTATTCCAGCACAGTAGAGTTGATGGGTATAACTCACAATCTGAATTGCTTTTATTCACCATGTAAATTGAACAAACATAATTTACCCTGGCAGGATGGAGCAAACAATGAACATATATGGGAATATACTAAAAAATATATTAAAAATATGTATTGGAAAATTTAAAAGTAGGGTAAAAAAAGTAATTAAAAAGTAAAACTGTGATTGATATGGTAGATATAACTGTGTCTGAGGAGGAGGCAGATTCACTTCTTCATGTTTCTTTGGATTAAATAGTTTAGAGAGGATAAGAGGTTTGGTGTATCAACCCTTGTGGTATCCATACCTGTGATAATGACTTTTATTCAGTCTTAAATTCAGTGTAACTGTGACTTCATTTATCTTGAATGCACCCCTCTGTTACAGCATCTAACTATACAAAAACTGAAACATTAATTTATTCACAAAAACACTACAACACTATGTGATTGACATCTGACCAACAAATTAAATTCAATGTCATGTTTGGTTCTGTGGTGATGCAAATAAAACTGATCATAAAACATTCTTATACAAAAAAAACGAACTAAGAATTTTTCAAAGACTATGGAACTGACAGGATTTGGAATGTTGACTGTTCAGTGTGTTCCGTCAGTTCTGATTCCGAGCTTCCTGTCAGAGGAAAGTGTTCTCGATCACCAGCACTGGAGGCTCCTCCTCCACCTCTCCAGCAGAGGGCGCTGCAGCCTGCACAGTCTCTTCCTCTACAGTCTGACAACACAGCTTGCCTGCACAGCTCCTCCCACAGGCCAGGCTGCAGGGCAGGAGGGGGAGGCGCTGAGACGGGGTGTCTCGAACCAGGGTCGGGGGGTGGGTGTTGTGGTTGTCAAGGTTACTGCCGACTGTTGCAGAGGAGGGGGTGAACTCTGGCTGGATAGTCCAGCAGTTCACTCCAACACTCTGTAGCACCTTGGTTACCCCCGACAACAAGTCCCCACACCTGTAGAGACAGAGACTCTGTGAATCCTGTCATCTATTCAGAATCAGAATCAGGTTTAATCGCTATGCAAGATTAACAAACATAGAATTCACTGTGACAGAGAAGAGCAACATAGAATATATATAGGAGTAAAAATAAACATGTACAAAGTGGAAAGTGGGCACTAGATGTACAAATATGTAACTATATTCCCAGTAATACAGTCCCCCCCCCTAGCATCACCTGTAGCCCCCCTCCCTCCTCACCTGTGGGTCTGGAAGCCAGCCTGGCAGTGGACATGGACAGAGGCCACCATGAAGCTCTCAGTCAGCTGCCACACATGCAGCTCATGCACGGCCCTGACCCCCGGCACGCTGGAGATCCTGCGTCCCAGCTCAGACACCTGTACCTGGGGGGGGCACGCCTGCAGCAGCAGCTGACCCCCCCGACACACCTGGGGGAGGGATGGTTCAGAGCCAGGTCAGAGGTCACACAGGAAGGATTGGTTTTTGTATACGAGATTTTGTTGACCCCACCACCTCCACCCCCTTCAACCCTTGACCCCATTACTCTTGACCCTTGACACTGATCCAATATAAACACCTTCTGACCTGTGGCAAAGCAGTGGTCAGTAACACCAGCACACCCAGCAAGGAGAAACTCGGGTCCAGGTAGACAATGAGGCCACAGGCCTCGATGGAGTCCAGGCACCCTGGAGCCAGCAGCAGCAGCACCAGCCCGTTGATGATGACCAGGACAGAGCTCACCAGAGCCTGGATCACAGCTGGGAGGCAGCTGCTACTCCACCTCCTGGTCTGAGGCCTACTGACGGAAGGAGGGTCTGACTGTAGAGATGGGCTGAGGCTGGGGGACGTCTGGATCACTGGGGAGGGGGGGGGGGGGTAGACGGTGGAGGGTTTTGGTACAGTGAAGTACTAATATTAATAAATATAACCATAAATACATATGTATAATAAATAAATACATATAAATGTGAAAAATGTCAACTTCAGTGTTTAACACGAGCATATTTCTCAATCTAGGTGATTAGTGTTGTACATATAGATGCTTCCCAACACTTATAAGTAGTTATAGGCAAAACATTTCAACATTAAAAGGCTCACCTGAGTGTCCAGCACAGGCCCCCATCCTGGATACTACGAAGCCAGGGTCCCCAAGGTGGGACCCACAGGCCCCCATCCTGGATACTACGAAGCCAGGGTCCCCGAGGTGGGACCCACAGGCCCCCATCTGCTGGAGTTCTGACTGTGTATCCAGGCTGTGTGAGAGGGCTCTGGGTGGGGGGGCTCTGGGTGTGGGGGCTCTGGAGCTGGGCTGAGGGGGGCAGGACTGGGGGGATGCAGCAGGAACACAAGCTCCAGGAAAGGAGGGTGGATCCTGGGTTGGTGGTGAGGCTGTGTCAGGGCAGTCAGGATCCAGGACACTGGAGGCTCCAGGGTTACACAGAACCAGAGTTCCTTCTTGGAAGGAACCATGCAGAGGGTGGGGGTGGCCCCCCATGCACCCCTCTGCCGAACGGGCTTGGTTCTTGTTCTTGACTGTGGAACGCCACAGAGAGGAATGAGTACAAACAACAGATGGTCATTGTTTAACCACACACACACACAGACACACACACACAGGAGACACACACACACACACACATACACACACAGACAGACACACACACACACACAGACACACACAGAGACACACAGACACACACACAGACACACACATAGACACACACACACACACATACACACACAGACACACATACACACACATACACACACACACAGACACACACACAGACACACACACAGACACACCGACACACACACACACACACACAGTACCTTTCCCATCATCCCAGAGTCTTCCACTCCTCTCCTCTCCTGACTCCATCCTTCCCCCTGGCTGGCCGGCCCAGCCGAGCCCCAGGACCAGCAGGTTGTGCAGCAGACTCCCAGCCCCCACCACGGTGGCCAGTAGGGGGCGCTGGAGCACCTGGGGCTGCAGGGTGTGACTGATGATCTCCAAACACACAGAGACACAGAGGGCAGCCAGCAGCAGGGCGGAGACCATGGAGCCCACAGCCTGGAGCCTGGCCTCACTGAACTGCAGCCCACAACCAGAGGACTGGGGGAGGGACGGGGGGCAGGGGGGTGAGGGGAGGGAGGGAACCAGGGACGGGGGGGGGAGAGAAGGGGTGGTAAACGGAGGGAGGTTGGGGGTGAGGGACGCTGGGTGAGAAGTTGCTGTGTCGAGGTGAGGTGAGGTGTCAGGGGGGAGACAGTGAGGGGTGGTGGGGGAGGAAGGTGTCGGGGGAGGCTGGATTGTGGTTGTGGGGTGAGGTGGAGAGAGAGGTGAGGGGGGATGGGATGGGATAGGGGAGACACTCTTGTTAGCTGAGAGGAACGGGGGAGATTTGACGGGTGATGGAGTGACGGTGGATGACAGGGGGAGGGAGGCAGGGGAGGGGGGAGGTGGGGGAGGCACCTCTGAGGCCCAGGTAAACGGTTTCTTGACGTCTCCAGGAAGTCGGGTATGAGGAAGAGGAAGAGCCATGTGTATGAGGATGAAGAGTGTGTGGAAGCCGTCCACCATGTTGATGAGGGAGCTGCACGCACGGCTGGCAGCAATCTGACATACCAAGAGGGTAAAGGTCAGGACCAGCATGCATCTGTGCATTGATGTTCCCCTGAGGAGCCCAGGACTGCTTGACATGATGAGGACCTACACACACACACACACACACACACACACACACACACACACACACACACACACACACACACACACACACACACACACACAGGGACACACACACACTAATCCTGAATACTGTATATCCTGATGATCCAGACTGCACACATACCTTTACACATAGTAGACATGTCAATAAACAAACATATCAGATCATACACATACCAAAACAATAATACTGTTCCATGTCTACATGTACTAAATACTTCCTATCAGTAGAGAATAGATTAAGAAGAAGAAAAGTATTAAAGTATTATTATTAATTTTTTTTTTACCACACACAAGTGTTCTCAGGTTTGAGTTAAGAGTGTGTTTCATATGATGTTGTGATGAGTTATCAGTTCTACTGTGTGAAGCCAGAGGAAGCAGCTTAACTGCTCTGCAGTACTGTGGAATATGAGGCTTGGTGAGGAGCGAGGCAGCAGCCTCGGTGTTCTCCACCCAGGAAAGACACACACTGACAGGGAGGCAGAACCTGGAGAACCCAGGAGAACCTGGCTGGCACGCGCTGTCTTTTACAGCCGCACGCACGCGCTTGCTACAATATTGTCTCCCTTATTCCTCTCGAGCTGACAGTAAGTAGCTTCACACATAATTCAGATGTGTTCAATTTGCGTTATAACTTTTCCTTCTACACAGTTTATAATCATTACTTGTTTGGATTGTTCTTGTTTTTTATTACCTTTAATAGACCGGTAGATTACACGCGAGGAGGCAGATTTCCACAGATCACAAGAGGCTCAGCACGACAGACGAGCGCTTCTGGGCGAGAGTCTATCCAAGTGTTCCCCATCTCTCCACCCCCCTCCCCCCTCTCTCTCTCTCTCTCTCTCTCTCTCTCTCTCTCTCTTTCTCTGTCTCTCTCTCTCTGTGTCTCTCTCTCTTTCTCTCCAGCTCTCTCTCTCTCTCTTTCTCTGTCTCTCTCTCTCTCTGTCTCTCTCTTTCTCTCTAGCTCTCTCTCTCTCTCTGTCTCTTCCTCTCTCTGTCTCTCTCCAGCTCTCTCTCCAGCTCTCTCTCTATGTCTCTTGCTCTCTCTCTGTCTCTCTATCTATCTCTCTCTCTCACTCTCTCACCAGCTCTCTCTCTCTCCCTCTCACCCCCAGCTCTCTCACTCACTCTCTCTCTGTCTCTTTCTCTCCCCAGCTCTGTCTCCCTCCCTCTCTCTCTTTCTCTGTGTTTCTCCCTCTCTCTCTGTCCCCCTCTCTCCCCCTCTCTCTCTCCCACACCCACCTAACTGCCTACTTTCTAATCTCAGTCATGTGAGTGGGTTCGTACTCATCGTCCCTTTTCATCCTGTCCGCTCTGGTGGGGTCAAGATCTGAAGGTGACCCGAGCCCACCCACCTCACGGCTCCCGGGTCCACCACGTCAAACTGGGGGCGGAAAACCCTCTGGATTTGAGCCTAACTGGAACTAATTCATACCCCAGACTCGATTATATTACTCCTTAATACATACGGTGTTCCTTAAGGGGAGGAAGTTTAGAAGTGTCTTTGTACTTCAATTCACATGGGAAGGTCCCTTCTCTCACTGGTTAGAGTCCGGGTGCCCTTTTATTCATATTATATAACCATTATATACAAAATAATACATACTGCCTTAGAAACTATCTATACATACTGTACTATAACTATACATACTGTCATAGAAACTATAGTTTCGTTTACAGTACATTTCCCCCTCATTCAACCGCAATAGAAGACACGTAAAGGCGCGTCCCTGCAGCCGTATTACCGCGCTGCCTTGATGCTCCACTGACCTGCGGACCAACAGGCAGTATGAGGTCCGACACCGGGACAGCCCTGAACAAACACCACATTCCTCCAGCCACAGACCTCCAAAAGAAGCCTATTTAATTCGATGTTAGAAACAGACTTCATTCACAAAGGTATAGTTTGTTTGAGGAGATCTGTGCAGACGTGCACACACGTACACACACACACACACACACACACACACACACACACACACACACACACACACACACACACACACACACACACACACACATACACTGAGGTCTCTTCATTCTCTGACGTAAAAAGACTCCATTCATGACAAGACACAGCTGTTTGATGGGCTTCAAGATAAAGAGGCCTTTTGAGGATTTCTCTTGTGTCTGAGGAGTTATCTCTGTTTACCTGTGAGGAAACTGTTTAACATTAATGGTGTTTAAGGCTGGATCATAGGTGAATAAATAACTGAAGAGAAATATCTTGAGTGTGGTCATGGTCCAACCACTGACCCTAGCTGACATCCGACACACAGAAGGGCCCGACATCTCACACTGTAGATAAGTGCTTCCCAGCTTCCTGCCTTCTGCTAAATCACTCATGTGTCTGTATTGGTGACCAGAGAGATAAGAGATAAGATTTCCTCCGAAAAAGGATGGAAAGAGACAGAGAAGCACTAGTGGAAGTCAGGTGGCTGAGCGGTTAGGGAATCTGGCTAGTAAACAGAATGTTGCCGATTCGTTCGATTCCTGGGCCATGCCAAAATGACGATGTTGTGTCCTTGGGCAAGGCACTTCACCCTACTTGCCTCAGGGGGGAATGTCCCTGTACGTGCTGTAAGTCTGTCTGGATAAGAGCGTCTGATAAATGAATACACTGTGTGATGCATGGACAGGACTGCTGTCTCAGCAGAGTGTAACAGGAGGTGCGACTGCAGACTGACTTTTGTAACCATTTACAGATAACAGGATGGACTACAAGCCTGACTCGCTAACCGTTCAGCTACCTGACTTCAATATGACAGACCGGAGAGAAAGCTTAAATTAGGAAATATTTTATTTCAACCAAGATCATACAAGAAGAAACCTATAAATGCAATAAAATAAAAATCTTCTGAATTTCATGAACAAATGCGAACACTGCACGGTCTGGGACATCTCTAATCATCATCCGAGATAAATATATGACATTTATCTGTATTCACCAATTTCGTTGTAAATTTAGAGATCTTCATATCGTACTATCCCAATACAGGAAGGGCATAGCGAATATAAAAAATGGAACAAGGAAGCAGATGTAACCAATGGTAAACAAGTCTGACACATCTACATTGACTTGACATATGTAACATCAGCAGTGAACTTTAACAGTTATGGCAGGTTTGGACAAACAGCTGATGACTTCATGAACAGTTTCACCCCAGTAGTGAACATCAGTCTCTGGTTCTGGCTTCATAAAGAGATGTGAATGAGCTCGGACCAATGTTACCACGGTGACAATACAACACAGAACACAACGTAGCACCAAGTGACTCTTATTAGGCTGGACCATGCTTCTGAGCTCTAAATAACTTGCCTGTTCTGCTTCAGAAGTTATCACAGCTAGACCCCCCCTCCCTCCTGGCCTCCCCCTTCTCCCCCTCCTCCCCCCCTCCCCGGAAAGCTAAGCACAAGTTGACTTATGCCCAAGGATAACTTTTAATTAAGTTTTTCTGCCATGCTTACTTTTACTGGTTAAGGTAAAACAGTGAGAGAGTAAACATTTCTGATTGAAAGGACACAAGTGAGAAGGAATCTCCTTGTTGTAGTGTGACAGTAATTCTGGGACCATATAGACCACATTTAACATGAGATTAAACACACATCACACACAGCTACATCAGTGTGTGTGTGTGTGTGTGTGTCTGTATGTGTGTAGGGGCTTATGCCATCTTCCTTATAAAACTCTAACTCAATATCTCAGTTGACTGGGCATGTGGAGAGTAAGTATGTGTATGTGTGTGTGTGTGTGTGTGTGTGTGTGTGTAGGATTAGTAGCAGGCTGGAATTCCTTTAGAACTGAATTACAGTAATAAATTCTGGAGCCCCCCACCCCCCCCCCCCCTCCTGTCCTCTAACTCATGACAGACTGAACTCCTTCACCTCTCCACAGCCCATCATGTCCACACACTCCCCAAGGACCCACTTCAGGCTCTGTGGATGAAGTGTCTGTATCATGGGGTTTCAAACCATCAGCAGCCATTGATGAAACAACAGATTGTTACCATGTCAACTTCACTCTTTCATGCTTTTTCCTTCCTTCCTTCCATCCATCCCTCCATCTTTCTCTCTGAACCAACACTGTTCTACCATCCACACACCTGGTCCTCTACTGTTCTACCATCCACACACCTGGTCCACTAGTGTTCTACCATCCACACACCTGGTCCTCTACTGTTCTACCATCCACACACCTGGTCCTCTACTGTTCTACCATCCACACACCTGGTCCTCTACTGTTCTACCATCCACACACCTGGTCCACTAGTGTTCTACCATCCACACACCTGGTCCACTACTGTTCTACCATCCACACACCTGGTCCACTACTGTTCTACCATCCACACACCTGGTCCACTACTGTTCTACCATCCACACACCTGGTCCACTACTGTTCTACCATCCACACACCTGGTCCACTACTGTTCTACCATCCACACACCTGGTCCAATACTGTTCTACCATCCACACACCTGGTCCACTAGTGTTCTACCATCCACACACCTGGTCCACTACTGTTCTACCATCCACACACCTGGTCCTCTACTGTTCTACCATCCACACACCTGGTCCACTAGTGTTCTACCATCCACACACCTGGTCCTCTACTGTTCTACCATCCACACACCTGGTCAACTACTGTTCTACCATCCACACACCTGGTCCACTACTGTTCTACCATCCACACACCTGGTCCACTAGTGTTCTACCATCCACACACCTGGTCCTCTACTGTTCTACCATCCACACACCTGGTCCACTAGTGTTCTACCATCCACACACCTGGTCCTCTACTGTTCTACTATCCACACACCTGGTCCTCTACTGTTCTACCATCCACACACCTGGTCCACTACTGTTCTACCATCCACACACCTGGTCCACTACTGTTCTACCATCCACACACCTGGTCCACTAGTGTTCTACCATCCACACACCTGGTACAGGATCAGGAGTCAGAGTTCCTTCCTTCATAACTTATTCAGGCTCTTGTTCACAAAGCCTTGGCAGCCATCTTGGGCCTCCTTCACACCTGTGCTCCCACATATGATTCATGAATCAGTGATCATTGTTTTGCTAAGAAGTCTGAATAACACCAAACCATCTTTTAACACAGGGGTGTCCAATCCTGGTCCTCAAGGGCTGCTCTCCTGACGGTTTTAGATGTTTCCCTGCTCCAGCACACCTCCACAGAGCTTGATAACGACCCTTCATTAGAATCAGGTGTGCCGGAGCAGGGAAGCATCTAAAACCTTCAGGACAGCGGCCCTCGAGGACCAGGATTGGACACCCCTGTTTTAACACAACGGTGTTGGTCCATATGAACTGGGATAGTCAACTCCAGGGGTGTCAAACTCCATTCCTCGAGGGCCGCTGTGCTGAAGGTTTTAGATGTTTCCCTGCTCCAGCACACCTGATTCTAATGAAGGGTCGTTATCAAGCTCTGTGGAGGTGTGCTGGAGCAGGGAAATATCTAAAACCTTCAGGATAGCGGCCCTCGAGGACTGGAGTTTGACACCTGTGGTCAACTCTCTCTTAGTATTACTGCCCAACTGGATTGGAAACAAGATAAATTCTGCACACGATGGAAGAAGAACCGGCAAATATTGAGATTGGCCAAACCGTTCAGAAATGTTTTACATTTCAATTAAGCTGTTCAATTCCAAGCTATCATCATGCTTCGCCTACACTTTCAAAAGCAAGTTTTAATTTCATTGAAACATTCTCAGTCACTTTATTAGTCATTACATGCATTTATTTAAGAGGGAGAGAGAGAGAGGAACAAAAATAGCCATACATCTTTGTGATTACCAGCACATTTTGATTAAATTAACAAATAATTAAAAATTTACTAAAAATTAAAGCATTACAGACAGTGGGTATAGCACAGCCATTTTGATTTCAGCCTGAAACAAATCCATAGTGAGTTTAGAGGGCAGCAATCAGATGAGGGGGTGGGCGGGGCAGGAAGTTCAATCAAAACCTGAACCAGGTGGATTCTGGGACAGGACCACCCCCAGGCATGCTGCTCATGGATCCGCTCACAGTTATCTGAGTTAAAGAATCTTAATGTCTGTATTCAAGTCCAGTTATTGTCTTCAACACTCTGCTGATGAGTTGAGTGTCTCTTTGACGCACGTTTCCATGGAAATGGAAAAAAAAGGAGGAATAATCAACACGGATCTTCACGATATCTCCTAAATGGTCCATTCTGGGTAATAATATTATTGTTTACCTACAAGGAACCTGGTAAGCCACAGTGCCCCCTTGTGGCCAGGCACAGCAGAGCCAGATAGTGTTATAAATGTCTTCACAGTGAATTCACTGTGTGCCACTTTGATATGAAGTCATCTTGAACCTGCACTCACCCCACTACCATTATGTAATTTGTATATTTACTGATATCTCCCACCACCTTACATAGTTATCCTAACCCCCCCCCCAAAAAAAAAAGAAATGGTGGAAAGAAATCTTTTAACGGAAAAAAATATATATACACCATGAAAAGACTGGTGAAAAGGGAAAAAAGAAGAGAAGAGAGGAAGGCTTGTTTTTCTAGAAAATAAACACAAACTGATATTTCTAAGCAGCAAAAAAAATTACTACAACGAGATGGTGGTGCAGACGTGAACTTGAACGTGTAACCGAATTGAAGGCAACAGATTATCACAAGATGGCCGAGGAAAGGGAGACGCTGTGCTGAGACTGAGACACAGATGACAAACCTCTGGAAGACTGAACCAAAAGAAGGATGAAGTGGAGACATGATGGATGAAGTGGAAACATGATGGATGAAGTGGAGACATGATGGATGAAGTGGAAACATGATGGATGAGAGAAGCAGAAAGACTTTTGACTTCTGAAGAGTTTCACAAAACACATTCAACAAGTCAGCATTGAGAAACAGCTAACTCTTCTGAGGAAAAACACCAGAGATACATGTGAAGAGAGAGAGGGAGAGAGAGAGGGAAGAGATGGAGGAAGAGATGGAGGAAGAGATGGAGGAAGAGATGGAGGAAGAGAAGGAGGAAGAGGAGTTCTCTTCTCTGGAGCAAGTATCAGAACTCCTGCCAAAGGCAAAACATTTCGTTTAAGAAATGAGCTGATAAAGAGATAAAAAGTCAACACACACACACACACACAGTCAGGTGTTCTATGGTTCTAGAAGTCTGTAACCTGCCGCGCTGGTCACAACACTTTCTCTGTTCTCCACCAGGAGGCGACAGTGAGGCTGAGAGATGGTGTGAGGACGTTCACAACACAACAGCCACACGAACATGATTCACAATGGTGGAGGAGGTTAGGCATTTCCCTTATCTTTGGTTAGAGCAGTGATGAACCCTGTTCTCCCCCCTTTTCCCTCTGCTGCCGTCAACCTCTCTCTCTCCCTCTCTCTCTCCCTCTCTCTCTCTCTCTCTCCCCCTCTTTCTCTCTCACCCTAGTTGGGTTGCTACTTCTTGAATATTGATTCCTGATGTCATGTTGACGGCAAAATTAAACATTTATGTGATCACTTCCATTTATTGTTGCTTCTTTCACTGGTGTGTGTGTGTGTGTGTGCCCGCGCTCATACTGGGTGTCTTAGTTACACATGTAATGTGAATGTAGTGAATTCTTTATACTCCCGAGACCAAACTTGATGAATATTCTTTGTCATTTTTCTTTACATTTTTTAGATAATTTTTATTATTTTTTATAGAGTTTCTGTATTTATATATATATATATATCTTTGTGTGCTCACTCATCTGAGTACAGCTCAGCTTCAGGCTCCATGAAAGATGGCGATGGTGGTGAGGTCATAAAAACAACAACAAACAGACAAGATAGGAGCGATGAGACGTTTCGCTGAGATCACAAGAGAGAGCAGAACATCTCCTGAGACATCATCATCCCTGGAGATACCAGAACATCTCCTGAGACATCATCATCCCTGGAGATACCAGAACATCTCCTGAGACATCATCATCCCTGGAGATACCAGAACATCTCCTGAGACATCATCATCCCTGGAGATACCAGAACATCTCCTGAGACATCATCATCCCTGGAGATACCAGAACATCTCCTGAGACATCATCATCCCTGGAGATACCAGAACATCTCCTGAATCCTGAGTCACACTGGGGAGGAAACACAGAGAGATTCTATTAGGAGCTCCTGGAAGCAGATGTGAGCCTGTGTTTGTGGCTGTGTTAGTGGCCGTGTTATGGGGGCCTGTGTTTGTGGCTGTGTTATGGGGGCCTGTGTTTGTGGCTGTGTTATGGAGGCCTGTGTTTGTGGCTGTGTTATGGAGACCTGTGTTTGTGGCTGTGTTAGTGGCCGTGTTATGGGGGCCTGTGTTTGTGGCTGTGTTATGGGGGCCTGTGTTTGTGGCTGTGTTATGGGGCCTGTGTTTGTGGCTGTGCTCGTACCTGGCTGTGTTATTGAGGCCTGTGTTTGTGGCTGTGTTATGGAGGCCTGTGTTTGTGGCTGTGTTATGGGGCCTGTGTTTGTGGCTATGTTATGGGGCCTGTGTTTGTGGCTGTGCTATGGGGGCCTGTGTTTGTGGCTGTGGTCGTACCTGGCTGTGTTATGG
>CM059297.1:912500-920000 GCA_030340665.1 Neosalanx taihuensis | reverse complement strand
GCTTCCTGTCCTGCTTCCTGTTCTACTCTGGCTAGTTTGGGAGCTGGCTCTTCTTCTTGGCTCTGCTGGCTGTCTTCTTCTTCTTCTTCTGCTGTTCTCTCTCTAGAGGCGTGCTGCTGGGCTAACAGTCTCACTGGCGCCTCCTGCAGGCCAACACGGGGAAGCGACAAAGCTTGTTGCTGGATCTGTGTCTGAGGCACTTGCAAGGCCTCAGCTGGAAATGCTAGCTGCTCTAGCTCAGTTTCTATATTAGTCAGTGGGTCTGTTAGCAAACATGCTAACGTTTCCTGCTGTATTGCATTAGGTTCAGTCACTTGCGGATGTGCTAGACCTTCGTCATGCCCTCCATGCACTTCCTGAATACGCCTCTCTGCTTCCTGTCGTTGTGGATTCTCCTCCTTGTCCTCCTGCATCCCAGCATGCTCCACCTCCTCAGTAGTCTGCTGCTGGGGAGCCCTAAGGTCTGGCTGGCAGGCTGTCACCTCCTCCTCCTCTCCCTCCTCCTCCTCTCTCTCCTCCTTCTCTCCCTCCTTCTCCTTCTCCTCTCTTTCCATCTTCTCACCCTCCTCCTCCTCTCCCTCCTCCTCCTCTTCAGTGATTGGGCGAGGAGCAGGTGGATCAGTGGAAGGTTCTGGTAGAGTTGGTGTTTGGTTGGCTAACCCTCCTTCCTCCTCTGAGACTAGGCCTGCTGGAGTAGAGGGCTCCTCTACTGCCCCCTCCACACTATCTACTGCCCCCTCCACACTATCTACTGCCCCCTCCACACTATCTACTGCCCCCTCCACACTATCTACTGCCCCCTCCACACTAGCTACTGCCCCCTCCACACTAGCTACTGCCCCCTCCACACTAGCTACTGCCCCCTCCACACCATCTACTGCCCCCTCCACACTATCTACTGCCCCCTCCACACTAGCTACTGCCCCCTCCACACTAGCTACTGCCCCCTCCACACTATCTACTGCCCCCTCCACACTAGCTACTGCCCCCTCCACACTATCTACTGCCCCCTCCACACTAGCTACTGCCCCCTCCACACTATCTACTGCCCCCTCCACACTGAACCCCTGCCCCTCAATACCACCTACCTCCATCTCACCAACTACCTTCTCCTTTACACCAACTACCTCCCCCTCTACACTAACTACCCCCCCCTCTACACTAACTACCTCCCCCTCTACACTAACTACCTCCCCCTCTACACTAACTACCCCCCCCTCTACACTAACTACCCCCCCCTTAACACTAACTACCCCCTCCTCCACACTATCTACCTCCCCCTCCCCACTACCTGCTCGTCCCTCCTCAGGATGTGGGGGGTCTGGTGTGGGGGGCGGAGTGTCAACTACACTCTGAATGTCTGGTTGTTTAGCGTCTAGGAGAAGGACTCCCTCTGTGGTCTGTGGTGTTGGTGAGGTTTGGGTCTGAGCCGCTGAGCTCTGCTCCTGGATCCCTGTGTGAGGCTGGTCCTGGTCCTGGGCGAGGGGGTGGCTGAAGGTCTGTACCAGCTGCTGTGGTCTGGAGGCCTGGGCCCCCAGCTCCGTGCTGCTCTGCTTGGATGGGAGGGTGGCGGGTGGCCCAGTCTTGCTCTGCAGGGGCTGGAGGAGCTGCTTCTGGTCAGGGGGGCTCTCCACCCGGGTCACCATGAAGATCTTATGCCCCCTCCCTGGGCTCGACACGGAGATGCAGCGCCCAGGAGAGGGGGGGGTCCCTGGGGGAGCTGAGGACTCTGTGATGGTGACCCCAGACACTGTGGCTGGGGAGGGAGTCTGGCTGGGGGGGGTCCTTGAGGCACTGAGGGGGGTCTGGGGGGGCCTAGGCAGTGGGGAGGAGGCAGGCAGGTGGGGAGAGGTGGTCCTGGTGGCTGGTTTAGGGAGCACCACCTCCTCCTCCTCCTCCTCCTCAGTGTCCGAGTCTGACTCCAGTGGCAACGCCCCTCCCTCTGAACTCGCTGCTGATTGGCTGTCAGCTACCCCCTCCGTGTCCTTCCCATCTTCCTCTCCACTGCTGTCTTTCCTCCCTCGCTCCGCAGGCTCTCCAGACCCTTCCCCCTCTCCCCCCCCTCCCCCCTCCTCCACCCCTGTCCCATCCTCAGTAGCGATCTCAGCCATGGAGGCTGACTGTCTCATCTGCTGCTCAGTCTCCTCCTTCTCCTTGGCCAGGATGAAGTTCCTCTTGCAGCCATTCTGCACCTCGGCCAGCAGGGCGCGCTGTGTCTCGATGAAGCTCTTCACCTGCGGGGAGAAGAAGAAGAAGACCCTGTAAGACCCTCCCCCAACGGAAACCCTTCGATCCCTTAATACAAGGGGTGTGAAACTCCAGTCCTCAAGGGCCCACACTGTCCTGAAGGTTCTAGATGTTTCCCTGCTCCAGCACACCTGATTCTAATGAATGGATCCTAATGAGGCTTCCACAGAGCTTGATAACGACCCATTAACACTCAGCGATGAGAGTATGAGACAGGCCCTCTCTCCCCCCACCTCCCTCTCTCCCCCCACCTCCCTCTCTCCCCCCACCTCCCTCCCCTTCTCCCCCCACCTCCCTCCCCCTCTCCCCCTCTCCCCCACCTCCCTCCCCCTCTCCCCCCACCTCCCTCCCCCTCTCCCCCACCTCCCTCCCCCTCTCCCCCACCTCCCTCCCCCTCCCCCCACCTCCCTCCCCCTCTTACGGTCTCCTTCTTGGGCTCTCGGTCCAAGTCCAGGCGCAGCAGTGAGGTGTTGACCTTCAGGGCGAGGGACAGCGCCATCAGGCCGCCCGTCTTGATCTCGTTCTCCCTCAGGTCCAGACGTAACAGACGAGGGCTCTCTGCTATGAACTCTGCCACCGCCACAGCACCTGGGGGGGGCAGGCACACAGGTGTACAGGCAGGCAGACAGGCAAACAGGCAGACAGACAGGCAAACAGGTGTACAGGCAGGCAGACAGACAGGTGTACAGGCAGGCAGACAGGCAGATAGACCTACGTACAGGGATGCAGACAGGCAGACAGACAGGCAGACAGGCAGACAGACAGACAGACAGACAGACAGACAGACAGACAGACAGGCAGGCAGGCAGGCAGGCAGGCAGGCAGACAGACCGACAGGCAGACAGACCAACAGACAGACAGGCAGACAGGCAGGCAGGCAGGCAGACAGGCAGGCAGGCAGGCAGGCAGGCAGGCAGGCAGGCAGGCAGACAGACAGACCAACAGACAGGCAGGCAGGCAGATAGACAGACAGGTACCTTCACAGGATAGCTTGGTGGAGGCCAGGCCCAGACGCAGGACTGAGCGGTTGGAGATGAGGCCGTCTTTCAGCTTGTGGATCCCCTCGTTCCCAACAGAGTTATGACCCAGGTTCAGGGTCTCCAGACTCTGGGTGCAGGGCTGGGAGACAAACAAGAGGGGGGAGATGGAGGGAGGGGTGGGGGGGGATGGAGGGGGATAAGGTGATGGGAAATAAGAGATCAGGGTCAAAGTGGAGGATGAAGAGAAACAAAAATCCCATAGATAAGAGGGGGGGACAGAGAGAGAGAGAGAAAGAGAGAGAGAGAAAGAGAGAGAGAGAGACAGAGAGAGAGAAAGAGAGAGAGAGAGAGACAGAGAGAGAGAGAAAGAGAGAGAGAGAGAGAGAGAGAGAGAGAGACAGAGAGAGAGAGAGAGAGAGAGAGAGAGAGAGAGAGAGAGAGAGAGAGAGAGAGAAATAATCCCAGTTTCAGATGAGCAGCTCAGATTCCAGAACTATATTTCTATATTACAGTGTCAGTGTGTATTTACACCTCCCACCAGCCAGAGGGCAGCAGAAACACAGCGGGTGGAAGATTATTCCCCCTGTAGATCCAGCCAGCTTATCACTGTCAGAGTGTGTGAGTGAGTGTGTGTGTGTGTGTGTGTGTGTGTGTGTGTGAGTCTGTGTGTGTGAGTGTGTGTGAGTGTGTGTGTGTGTGTGTGTGTGTGTGTGTGTGTGTCTACTCACTTCTAAAAAGTAGAGAGAGAGAGAGAAGGAGAGAAAGAGATGGAGAGAGAGGGAGGGAGAGAGAGAGAGGGTGAGAGAGAGGGAGAGAGAGAGTGAGAGAAGGAGAGAGAAAGATATGGAGAGAGAGAGAGTGGAGAGAGGGAGGCGAGAGAGAGAAGGAAAGAGAGAGAGAGAGGGAGTGAGAGAGGGAGAGAGAGAGTAAGAGAAGGAGATAAGGAGATAAAGAGATGGAGAGATAGAGAGAGAGAGAGTGGAGAGAGGGAGGCGAGAGAGAGAGAGACAGAGAGAGTGGAGAGAGGGAGAAAGAGAGAGATGATGGTGGAGGGAACTTAGCGTGAAAGAGTTTGAGAAACAAGCAGATAGAAATACTAAAGCGAAAGATAACACATGCCACACACACACACACACACACGAAGACACACACACACACACACACAAACACACACACACACAGAAACACACACAAACACACACCCTGGCCAGGTGACTGAGTGTGCTAGCATGTCCAGATGTTGCTGTGTGGAAGCTTCCAGAACACACCAGTGCCTGTGGATAACAGATGAGCAGCCGTGGTTGGGGGGGGGAGGGGGGGGGGGGTGTTCATCACGAGGCCGTCACCGTGGGGACCAGGCAGTAGAGTTAGCGTTCCTCCTGATGGCCAGACGCCGGGACATGGACGGAAGCCCAGCAGTATTTATTAGCAACAGTAGCTAGTGGTCACACTGAGGCGGAAGAGGAGAGGAAGTAAGGGAGAGTGGATGACTGGGGGGGGGGGGGAGAGAGAGAGAGAGGGAGAGGGAGAGAGCAGGAAGTACAAGAGCAGAGATGACTGGAGAGAAGACAAATGTTAGTGATGACTTGAGGAGGGATGGGAGATGACCGACCTGTCGTCAACACTGCTGAAGCCAAGAAGACAATCAGTCAGTCACCCAACCAGCTAACCACCCCACCAGCTGGCAAGACCACCAGCCAGCCAGGTAGTTCAGTTAGATGAGAAGTCACCTAGCTTGGCGGGAGGGAGGCCAGGTGTGTATTGGTCTGACCCTCAGCCAGGCAGTCAGGTGCACTTGATTCGGCTCCATCTACATTGGCTTGGTGCACTGTGAGGTTCAGGGCCAGGGGGGGGCCCCTCCGCCTGCCCCCGGTGGCTCATAAATCCAGCGACGTGGCGACTGGGAGGAGAGCGGGAGCTTTGACTCATGCTCTTTCACTCCGTGCTGCTTTATGGCGTTGTCAGGAGAGGACCGGAGAAACACATCAATCCTCTAAATACACCCAAACCAGGGGTCAATCTGCTGAACTGCTTCACACACGTGTGCACACACCTGCGCACACCTACACACACACACACACACACACACACACACACACACACACACACACACACACACACCTGGAAGGAGGGAAAGTGCTGCATGTGAAATCAAAGGCTTCCACATTACGTCTGAAAAGGGGAAAAATCCTCCCTGAAAGTGACCGGGACTCCTAAAGTTTTAGAGGCCTGCTGGCAGAAGCATGAGGGGCGATATTCAAGGAGGAAGTTTCTCTTCTATTCATAGACCCCAGATGATGATGATGATGATGATGATGATGGGAATAACATAGTAACCATAGTAACCTGGACCGCATCAACCAAGCTAAAGTGAACTTATGGTGCTATCCTGTGACCACAGAGTGTCATATCGATGTCGTCCAGATCGGAGAGAAGGAGAGGAAGAGGCTGGAGAAAGAAAGGATCAAAGATAGATAAAAAAAAAGAGAGAAAGAACTGAGAATGAGAGAGAGATAAAGCAAGAGTGAGACTGAGATAGACTGAGAGACAGAGAGAGAGACTGAGACAGAGAGACTGAGAGACAGAGAGAGAGACTGAGAGAGACTGAGAGAGAGAGACAGGGAGACAGAGAGAGACAGAGAGAGAGAGAGAGAGAGAGAAAGACTGAGAGAGACTGAGAGAGAGAGACAGGGAGACAGAGAGAGAGAGAGAGAGAGAGAGAGAGAGAGAGAAAGACTGAGAGAGAGAGACAGGGAGACAGAGAGAGAGAGAGAGAGAGAGAAAGAGAGACTGAGAGAGACTGGGAGAGAGGGGAGAGTAAGAGAGAGACCAACTAACACTTGAGCTGACCAATGATTGCCCTGTGTTGATAACATGACCTAAGTCTGTATGTACACATGAACATCTATTGTAAACTAGTCTGAATAAACTGTGTTAAATAGAATAAACACCAGGCATGACACACACACGCACCTTGATGTACACTTGTGTAAACACAAGCACAAAAAAACAACAACGCACAGAACACACACACACACTCATCTGTAAACACAACGAATGCACATGGATGTGTGGACTGCAGCTTGGAAGAGAAAGTTCCCCACTTCCTGCGCCTTTTTGTTTTAATGTTAAACCATCTGAGGCCTTTTCCATCGTTCAAACGCGTCCAACACTGCTGGCACACTAACGTTAACGCACAAACACACACGAGGAAACGATGAGGAAGTGTTACGAGCAACACCACACACAGTATCTTCTTTATATTCATGAAACCCTTGTGGGAATGATTTCACGACTCCTAAAATGTTTCATGTGTGAACGGATTGTGTGAGATGAAAGTTAGTATTCTGGGCCACGAGAGACAGGAGGAAACAGAACTCCTTCTGTGGTTCTACTGGAGGATTCTGTCCTGAGAAGGAGCCCAGTGTCATTCTGGGAAAGTCATAAGAATATTAGAGCTGCGTTCCAGAGACAGTCCTTCCTGTGAACACTATTTCTGGAGCTCCTGTGTTTTAAGGGAGACTAGAGACAGAACTCAGATCAGGGAAAGGGTGGGGCGGACATGATACGCTCCCTCTTTTCTCCTCTACTCCGCTCTCCTCTCCACTCCTCTCCACTCCTCTCCACTCCTCTCCTCTCTCCTCCTCTCCTCCTCTCCTCTCCTCCTCTTTCCTCTCCTCCTCTTTTCCTCTCCTCCTCTCCTCCTCTCCTCTCCTCCTCTCCACTCCACTCCACTCCACTCCACTCCACTCCACTCTTCTCCTCTCCACTCCTCTCCTCTTCTTTCCTCTCTCCTCTCCTCTCCTTTCCCCTCTCCTCCTCTCCTCTCCTCCTCTTTCCTCTCCTCCTCTCTGATGTTTACCATATGTCCACCCGGTTTGGCGATCAGAGTGCTCCTCTCTTTAAACATTATGAAAACAGCGGGAGGCTCCTGGGAGAGAGAGAGAACCAGAGCAGGATTTGATCTGTCACTGTGCACCTGTGAGGGGGACTGATGAGGAGCAGAGAGACACTCCTCATCCTCTGCCACGTCATTATAAAGAGAGGGAGGGAGGGAGGGAGGGAGGGATAGAGAGAAGGAGAGGGAGAGATAGAGAGATAGAGAGATAGAGAGAATGAGAGGGAGAGAGAGAGATATAAAGAGAGAAGGAAAGGGAGGGAGAGAGAAGGAGAGAGACAAACAGAGGATGATGCCTCCATCACCTGCTCAGGATCCCCACTCCTCCCTGCTATTTATCCTCTCATCTGTTTCTCTCTTCACTCCTCCCCCTCT
>CM059297.1:905000-907500 GCA_030340665.1 Neosalanx taihuensis | reverse complement strand
AGAGCTCTGAGGCTGGAGAGCTCTGAGGCTGGAGAGCTCTGAGGCTGGACTGCTCTGAGGCTGGAGAGCTGTGAGGCTGGAGAGCTCTGAAGCTGGAGAGCTGTGAGGCTGGAGAGCTCTGAGGCTGGGGAGCTGTGAGGCTGGAGAGCTGTGAGGCTGGAGAGCTGTGAGGCTGGGGAGCTGTGAGGCTGGAGAGCTCAGTCTAAGAGTCCATCAGCCCACCAGGGGAGATCAGAGGGTTTATATATCAGCCATCCCATCGTTTTGTCAGCGTAAAAAGGTTCCACCCATCCTCTCCTTTGAGTCCAACCTGGGAAGCTGCTCTGTAATTACAGAGGAAGAAAGAATGGAACAAACCATGTTTCCGTCTGGGGGGGGTGGGGGGGGGTGTGGGGGGGGGATCCTTGAAGGAGTCGGATATATGGCCCTGGGCTTTGGGTGTTAAACACGAAACACACATTATCAAGCTTTTAAAAAGGGGGCCTGGTGGAGGTAGGTGACCCAGGAGGCGAGCAGGAGGACTGATAGTGTGACACCCCTCTGGCAGGGGCAGGGGGGAGTGTTGAAGGCGTAACACCCACAGGGAGCCATGTCAGATATATGAGCTGTGTGGGCAGGAAGTTCTCACCAAGTCACTCTGTTCTTCTTCTTATAAGCAGAGCTGTATGGCTGGTGCCTTGAAAACACATCACCAGATCTCTAGGAAATCTGACCGCTAATAAAGAGATAGCAGGTTAAAAAGGATCATCATGTGACCGATGTCTTAGATGGTAAACAAAATACCGTTTTATTATTAATCTGCTAGGTGAGTGCTGAAGGACAGTGCACAGTGAAGTTAGACATTTTGATACAAGCCAGTGTATGTAGGCTGCAAAGTTAATTCAAGGACCTTCTATGATCTTGTTTGTTATGGCGCTGACGAGCGCAGGACAAGCATAGCAGAGCAACCGCAACGGAGGAGAGGAGGGAGAGAACAAGGAGGAGAGGAAGGAGAAACCAGGCCCAGATCTTTGGGGAAGTGGTAGCACAGTCCAGACAAATTCACAGATGTTGTAAAGTGCTAATCTAATCTCAATGCCAGGCCTCCCTCCCTCCCTCCCTCCCTCCCTCCCTCCCTCCCTCCCTCCCTCCCTCCCTCCCTCCCTCCTCCTTCCTCTCCCTCTCTCGCCCCCCCCCCCTCCCCCCCCCCTCCCCCCCCTCCCTCCCTGTGTTGTGCTAAGCCCAGGACAGTCTGTGGCTCATGTTAATGATTCTCAGGAGCATCATGTCCCTCTCCTTGAGCTGGACTAGCAGTTATTCATCCTGTTGTTATCAGCCTGCTCACACACTCACACACACACACACACACACACTCTCACAGCCCCAGACACACACACACACACAGATGCTAATGCAATAAGGGATCCACTTGACGCACACAAAACACAACCTCACTTGACCAAAACACAAAGCTGATTTAAGAAAAAAATCCCAAGGCAGCGAAGGTGGACTGAGATGAACATGGAAGCTGTTTTCCTGTGTTTTGGTGTAATGTCACCCCAGATGATCATCAATCACATTCAATGAACTCTCATTTTTCCTCTCTTCTCAGTGGTTTATACGTGTGTGAGGGCTTGTCTTGTTTACCCTGATTTCAACATTGAATGATACATTTATGTCGACCTCCTCCTACTAAAACATATCAAAACATGTTTCTGGGCACATTTTACTGCAATTCATCACATACATCGTATACTCCCCTATTTCACTGAGGTCCCCCCCTCTCTCGTCCTCCCCCCTCTCTCGTCCTCCCTCCTTTCTCTTCCTCCCCCCTTTCTCTTCCTCCCCCCTTCCTCATCCTCCCCCCTTCCTTCTCCTCCCCCCTTCCCCCTTCCTCTTCCTCCTCCCCCTTCCTCCTCCTCCCTTTCTCCTCCTCCTCCCCCCTTCCTCCTCCTCCTCCCCCCTTCCTCTTCCTCCTCCCCCTTCCTCCTCCTCCCTTCCTCCTCCTCCTCCCCCCTTCCTCCTCCTCCTCCCCCCTTCCTCCTCCTCCTCCCCCCCTTCCTCTTCCTCCTCCCCCTTCCTCCTCCTCCCTTCCTCCTCCTCCTCCCCCCTTCCTCCTCCTCCTCCCCCCTTCCTTTTCCTCTTCCCCCCTTCCTCCTCCTCTCCATTTCCCCTCCCTCCCCTCTGCTTCCATGTTTCCCACAGAGAGGGACAGTTATTCAGTGTTCTACAGGAGCAGCATTGAGCTCCAGTGACAGGTCTGTCTGACAGGAAGTGAGCTCACAAGAGCTTTACTCACTCTTCCAACAGCAGCGTTTTGTCCTCAGGGCATCATTTATCAGACACTCTTATCCAGAGAGACTTACAGTACAGGGACATTCCCCACTGAGGAGAGGAGGGTGAAGTGCCTTGCCCAAGGACACAACATCATGTTGGCACAGCCGGGATTTCGACCCTACTACAACCTACTGTTTTCTACTACTACTGTACTGCTGGCAGTACATCACTGGACTTACATGTC
>CM059297.1:890000-897500 GCA_030340665.1 Neosalanx taihuensis | reverse complement strand
GTCTTCTGCCAAAGAAAGACTCCTGCAGATGAAGTTAGAGATGGAGACACAGGAAGTGGTCCTGGACGCAGAATGTAACGTGGGACGTCTCCACAGGAAGTGAGGTATGATGTGTGGATGGAGACAGACTGTGGCACCGGGAATGTTACCACAGAACGAGTGCAGCTATCTCTGCGTACACTCTCACTCCTTCCTGTTTACTTCCTGTTTATCCTCGTTCCTCTTCCTGTTTACTTGTTCTTCTTGCTCTGAAGTTCTTAGAATGTAGTGATTGTTGACGTTTCTCTTCGTCCCTCCTTCCAATTTACGTTCTAATTTCTTCTCTCTCTCTCTTTCCTTTGAACTCTCTCCTCTGTTTCACCCCTGGAGGACAAATAAAGGTTTATCTAAGTTTCTTCTCTGTGTCTCTCGTCCAGGCTGTTCTTCTCGATGGTGATCTGCCCACTGACATCTCATCATCATAGGGAACTTCGGTTTACGCAAATATGCTCTCTTTTTTAGTGTTTTCCATCCATCCATCCCTTCTTTCTCGTCTCTGTATATAAAGCTATTGGTCTCCCATCCTGATTCTCCCTCTCTCCTCTCTCTGCTCTCTCTCTCTCGCCAGTTCATCTCTCCCCACACCTTTCCCTCCATTTCTCTAACTTGAGCACTACTGACGGCCAAGCCCCTTCACCCAAACCCCACTCCCTCCTCCTCAACTCCCTCCCCTCTACCTCACACTCCCCCCCCCCCAGACCAGCTACCGGCAGCCACAGCCCTCCACCACCATGTCCGGGTAGTTCTTCAGCACCACATGGTCCTGCCTGTCCAGGTAGAGCAGGGCGATGGGGCTGAGGGAGGTGGGCACGCAGCAGGCCCTGGGCACTGCCCCGTTCACCGAGTTCACCAGCGTCTGCACCATGGCGTGGCTCGACGAGTTCATGTGGTCGGCCAGCGGGAAGCGACACTCCCCCAGGCAGAAGAAGGCGTCGTAGCCGCTGGGCGCCACGATCCACTTGTCCCAGCCCACGTCTTTAAAGTCCACGTAGAGAGGGTGGCGTCGACAGCGGGCGCGGGACAGACGCTTCAGCTTGGCTGCTCGGCCACCGTTGCGTTTTACACGCCCTCCCTCACCCCAGATACCGCCTCCACCCCAGCCCGGGGTAGACTCCCTGCCCTGGTCCATCTCTCGGCCCACCTGCCCCCTGCCTCGCCCCCCCTGGTCTTTACTTCCACTCCTGGTCCTTTCTCTGGGCCCCTTCCTCCCTCTGGCCACTCCCCCCCTCTGAGGGGCCCTCCTGCTATGGGAAGCCAGAGGCCCCCCCCGGCCATCATGACTGTAAGTCACCAGCAGGGGTCTCTCTCGTGCCCAGCTGTACTCATCCTGCCCCAGGGACCTGCGGAGCCTCAGGTGGCCCTCCTCGTGGGGGCCAGGCCCCCCAGGACTGGTGGAAGAAGGCTGGGTGGTGTTACCCTCTGGGGTAACCTCCAGGAGGAACCCCAGACTGCCTGTCCGAGCGAGGGTCCCCAGGAGGAGCTGTGGGGTGAGGCTGAAGGCCTCCCAGTTGCCCCGGGCTCTGGAGCTGGAGCTCAGTAACCTGGACTCTAGCAGCGTAGGCTCTGGGCGTCCACGGTCCTCCAGGTAGAGGCTGATGCGATGGGACCCTGGGCCCAGGGAGGAGGTACCTTGGAGCAGCCGCAGCTCAGCAGATAACAGCCTCTCATCCTGGGGAATGGACGAGACGTTGAAGGAAATGTGGATCCTGTGGACATCATCTGGTGAAGATCTCTTCTCTTCCTGGGCCAGAGAAGGACTACTGGACTCTATAATGGGAAGTAGAGAACCATCAAGGATGGGAGGAGGAGGAGGAGGAGGAGAGAAGGGAGGAAGAGTCAGACTAGAAAACGACGACCAATCTTTGAAATCTCAACGTGTCAAAACGACACTGTGAAGATGACCCTCAGGCTCTCTATCAGACACACTGAGCGTCATAAACAGATAAGCTCCTGCACACACACACACACACACACACTCACAGGCACACACTCACACACACATGCGTACTTGACCCCTCCCACACATTTTTTAACACAAAGCCTAACTCCAAATCACAGCATGATATAGGATGATCTCTTATAGGATCAAATATCTTTCCCCACCACAGTTAAAGTCAGATCTCCATCATCATGTGTGCAGACTGGCTGCACATGCTTGTGTGTGTGTGTGTGTGTGTGTGTGTTGTTGTTGTGCGATCGTCTCACCAGTGTGTGTGAAGCCACGGATGGTGTTGACCTGTTGGACGTGTTGGGATGGGAACCTGAAGTCCGGGTCATCCAGCAGGTGGTACTCCTCTGAGTGGAAGCGGTACAAGTCCAGCAGGTACTGGGGCACCGCGGCCCCAGATAGGGCCCCCGGACGGCTGGGGAGACCCAGGCGTGTCAGCAGGAGGTTCTGGATGGTCTCGGCCACAGTGGGCTCCAGACCCGACTCTGGACTGGGCTCCGGGGACAAGGAGGAAAGCGTGCCCGAGGAGAGGAGCCCGTCCTGGGTTTGGAGACCAGAGGATTGAGGTAGCAGCAGGACCATGAGGACCAGGAGGTTAGCAGGGAACATGATGGACCTGGAGGAGGGGGACAGGAACAAGATGGATTAACTGAGATGACTTTCATTTTTTAATTTATTGCCTTATATTGTACACAGGAGAGGGATGAAAGAGGAGAGGAGGGGAAAGGAAGTTGGAAGGAGAGGAGAATAGGGGAGAGAAGAGATGAGCGATGAGAGGAGAAGAGATGAGTGAAGAGAGGAGAGGAGAGAGGAGAGAAGGAAGAGGAAGAAGAGGACAAGAAAATAGGAGAGAGCAGTACATGACTTGGGCTCTGGACTTTGTAACTTGTGGTGTAAAGATGCTTGTAAAATAGGTGTCTGTTGTAAATTTTTACAGTACAATTATGTTTATGAGTATGATAGTGCTGGAAATATTACTACCTTGGAATTACATCAATAACTTATCCTCTAATGTAACTAAAGCATAACTCCCATCCAGTATACTACTAACTCTGGTATTAGTGTGTTCTTCTAACCTTAGCTGGCCTGGTCACTTATTAATCACTTTGAGTCACTTTGAGTCATTTAACTCCAGGCTTTCCCTACAGGTGTGTGAGCATGATTACCACAGATCAATAATGTGTTGCTAAGGGCAACAGAACACTTGTGGATAGGAATTAACCAAGAAGGAGTTTCTGAAATGTGTGTGTGTGTGTGTGTGTGTGTGTGTGTGAGGTGTGTGTGTGTGTGTGTGTGTAGGGTGTGTGTGTGTGTTGTGGGGGGGTGGGTTACAAAAGATAGGGGTTGATGTAGGATTAAATAACTTTAAATGCACACAGGTCATTAAACAGATAGTTACGGTAACTCAGTCACTCAGGTTTGAATCTTTAACCTCTGTTTATTTTTTTAAGTTGGACAATGTCTTAAATACTGTCTTCCATTAACATGACATCATTTATCAGACGCTCTTATCCAGAGCGCCTTACAGCAAGTACAGGGACATCCCCCCCCCCCCACCCCCCCCCACCCCCCCCCCCCCCCCGTGTCAAGTAGGATGGCAAGTGTCTTGCCTTAGGACACAACATCATGTTGGCATGGGCCGGGAATTGAACCAGCAACATTCTGATTGACTAGCCTGATTCCCTAACCGCTGAGCCACCTGACTCTCCTGTGTGTTCAGGAAGCAGTGCCCTGAGGCCAGTTCATTTCAAGCCTGTAGACTTGTTGAATGGATCAGTTGTGTCCTGCTTGTCTTTATGACAGTCAGCTTATAGCTCAGTTAGCCTTCTGACAGAGTTCCTGTGATCCCCACAGTGTGAGAATCAGCCTGTGGCTGAAGCCTGGGTGACCCCCCTGTGGTGACCCCCCTGTGGTGACCCCCCTGTGGTGACCCCCCTGTGGTGACGCTCTCACACCTCCAACAAGTGTTTCATTACTGAAGCAGTAAATACAGAGCAGGGCAGGACCCCCCCCCCCCCCCCCATGACCCTCCTCAGGGGCTCAGGGGTCAAAAGGTCAAGGGTCAGGTGGCTCATCAGACTAACGATCACTGTTTGGTGGCAGATAGATGAAGAGCGAGTTACCTTTTGGAAAGTTGAGCAAAGAGAAGAGATCAGGAGCACACAAAAAGCTGGGTATGTTACTGAGTAGAGTCCAGTAGAAACTACAGTAGAGTTTCCTTTGCCAGGCTACAGTAGAGCTACTGATCAGAGCATGGCTGGAAAAATAAGAAACAGACGTCTTAATCTCCAGTAGAAGATATGACAGACATATTCAGCCCATTCATATCTGCTCCTGCTATCTGTGTTCCAGCCTGGGCGATAAGGAGATACTCCTTGAGATAACACAGCCTGTTTATGGTCTGACAGACACATAATGACACCATAATGACTGCTAATCATACCACAGTGTCAGAACAAGGATTACAAGGAGGTCACAGGTGTGTGTGTGTGTGTGTGTGTGTGTGAGAACATGGTGTGTTGGAAGGCGTGGGATTGTGTTAGGTAACTATTAACCCTTTCAGCTCCACCCTCAGCGATGCACCCTGGTGCACTGGACCAGCCTCTCCCATACTGGCCACTCGTAAAGTGAATTAACACGCACGCACGCTAACACACACACACATATTAACACACCCTCTCTCCATCAAACGGTTCCTTGTGACTTTATGAAAAAGGGTTGGTGGAGGGTGGGGGTTGGGGGGGTTGGGGGTGGGGGGCATCGAGGTAGACAAACAGAGGACGCACCATCCTCCATCTAAATACATCCCACTGTCTGTGTGTGTGTGTGTGTGTGTGTGTGTGTCCAGGCCAGACTTCATTAGAACTCTTTACGTGTCATCCACCCCCCCATGGCTCCGCCCCTCGAGGGTAGACACATCCTCATCCATCTTGGAGGCTGTCATCCCTGTGATTACCTCCCCCCCCTCTCCCTCTCTCCCCCCTGCCTCCTCCTGCTCTGCCATCCAGCCCCCTTCAACTGGAATAATCAACTCATGCAGGGGATAAGGGGGGAGGGCAGAGAGGGGGAGGACGGGGTGGGCGGGAGGACAGGGGCAGGAAAGAGGACAGAGGCAGGGGGGAGGACAGGGACGGGGGGGGGAGGAGAGGGGGAGGATGCAGAGGAGCTTTGGAAGCTGATGGACAGACTGTGTGAGGAAAGGTGAGGGCTTTTCAAATGAATAAAGACCTAATGAAGTGTGTTTGAGGGAGGAAGTGAGGAGGGGGGAGGAGGGGTGAGGAGGGGTGAGGAGGGGTGAGGAGGGGGGAGGAGGGGTGAGGGAGGGGTGAGGAGGGGGGGGGGTGAGGAGGGGTGAGGAGGGGGGAGGAGGGGTGAGGAGGGGGGGGGGAGGGGTGAGGAGGGGTGAGGAGGGGGGAGGAGGGGTGAGGAGGGGGGAGGAGGGGTGAGGAGGGGTGAGGGGTATTAATGACCCTGCTGCACCGCAGCCGTGAGTACTGACTGTGCCGTCGCCACTGGTCAACCTCTGGGTCTGTCTGTGTCTGTCTATCTGTCTGTCTGTCTGACAGAAAAAAATACAATGTTCTTTCCCCCTCTCTCTCTCGGTCTCTCTCCCTCTCTCCCCCTTTCTCTCTCCCTCTCTCTCTTCCTATCTCTCTCCCCCTCTCTCCCCCTCTCTCTCTCTCTCCCCCCTCTCTCCCTCTCCGTCTCTCTCCCTGGTCTGGTCTTTGTCCCAGTCTTAAATGAATGGTGTTTTTGCGGAAGACAGTGTTGGTGTGTAGCCTGGGCGAGGGACTCTGGGTGTCAGAGCGCTGATTTATCCAGAGCTGCTGTCTTCATGTTACACCAGCTCACTCTCACTTCCTGTTGATCTTCCCCTCTTTCTTTACCCAGATTCTTTCTCTCCCGCCTCTCTCTCTCTTTCTCTCTCTCTCTCTCTCTTTCACTCTCTCTCTATTTCTCCCTCTCTCTTTCTCTCTTTCACTCTCTCTCTTTCACTCTCTCTCTCTCTCTTTCACCCTCTCTCTCTCTCTCTCTCTCTCTCTCTCTCTCTCTCTCTCACACACACACTCTCTCTCTGTCTCCCTAAATCTCCTTCCCTTTCATTCTTCTTCTCCCTTATCTCTCTCTCACATTCTATATTAGCAGACAGAACATAAAGCGTACCCTTTCTGACACATGCAGTTACACAGAGAAACACACTACAAAGTGCTTGAAGTGACAGACCGCAGAATTGATGTGTGTGTGTGTGTGTGTATGTGTGTGTGGCCAAAGCATGAAATCATTAGAATAATATTCAGTGTAAGGGAGTGTAACACTCCTAAAACACACACACACACACACACACACACACACTAATACCCAAACACACACAGACCCCGATGTCAGGTGTTTTAACCTTTGAGGAATGAGAGACTGAGGTCCTCGCAGCTCTAATGAGGTCCTCACAGCTCTAATGAGGTCCTCACAGCTCTAAGGAGGTCCTCACAGCTCTAAGGAGGTCCTCACAGCTCTAATGAGGTCCTCACAGCTCTAATGCAGACTGAGGTCCTCACAGCTCTAATGAGGTCCTCACAGCTCTAATGCAGACTGAGGTCCTCACAGCTCTAATGAGGTCCTCACAGCTCTAATGCAGCCTGAGGTCCTCACAGCTCTAATGAGGTCCTCACAGCTCTAATGCAGCCTGAGGTCCTCACAGATCTAATGAGGTCCTCACAGCTCTAATGAGGTCCTCACAGCTCTAATGCAGACTGAGGTCCTCACAGCTCTAATGAGGTCCTCACAGCTCTAATGAGGTCCTCACAGCTCTAATGCAGACTGAGGTCCTCACAGCTCTAATGAGGTCCTCACAGCTCTAATGCAGACTGAGGTCCTCACAGCTCTAATGAGGTCCTCACAGCTCTAATGAGGTCCTCACAGCTCTAATGCAGCCTGAGGTCCTCACAGATCTAATGAGGTCCTCACAGCTCTAATGAGGTCCTCACAGCTCTAATGAGGTCCTGGATCCTGTCTGTGTGTTAGCATGTTAACAGCACCTGTGTGCTCGTCCAACACACGCGTGACAGGCCATGCCTTGCACACGCCCTCAGCTGTGCACATGTATGTAACATGTCATGTATTACATGTATGTGTGATACACACTCACACCTACTGGAACACACAAACACACACACAAACACAAGATGAGCTTTCAGATTCAACAGGTGGGGTCATTCAATAGATCATACATATCCTTGCTACTGGACACACACACACATACACACACGCATACACACACACAGTCACACACAGGTCACAACTCTGGACCAACCAAGAATATTCCTCAGGTTTCTTTATCAGCCCCATACCATATTTCCTCCATTTCTCTCTCCCCCATCTCTCCTCACCCTCTCTCCCTCTATCTCTCTGTCTCTTCCCTCACCCTCTTCTTCTCTCCCCCATCTCTCCTCCCCCTCTCTCCCTCTATCTCTCTGTCTCTCCTCACCATCTTCCTCTCTCCCCCCCTCCCTTTCCCC
>CM059297.1:850000-887500 GCA_030340665.1 Neosalanx taihuensis | reverse complement strand
ACACACACCACACCACACACACCACACCACACACACACACACACCACACACACACCACACAGCACACACCCACACCACACACACACCACACCACACACACACACACACACCACACAGCACACACCCACACCACACACCACACCACACACACTCCCAGGGTATCTCCCCTCATTTCACCTCCCCAGTCAGCATGATAGATTGGCCTGTCTCTCTCTCACACACACACACACACACACACACACTCACACGCACGCACGCACGCACGCACGCACGCACGCACGCACGCACGCACGCACGCACGCACGCACGCACGCACGCACGCACGCACGCACGCACGCACGCACGCACGCACGCACGCACACACACACACACACACACACACACACACACACACACACACACACACACACACACACACACACACACACACACACACACACACACACACACACACACACACACACACACACACACACACACACACACACACACACACACACACACACACACACACAACTGGAATGTGTGTCAGTGTTTGTATCTCCCTCTCACCTGTGTCATTACTGAAAGGGTTCATTGATTATTCTGTCCATTTCTCTCTCATTTTTCAATTCTCTCTGATTTGTAATCTTTATGAGTCAACCAGTGGGTTTGTCCCCTTGGAGGATTCCCTGTGATGTCATATCCAGTCCCTGTGATGTCATATCCACTCTCTGTGATGTCATATCCAGTCCCTGTGATGTCATATCCAGTCCCTGTGATGTCATATCCAGTCCCTTCTCTCTCTCCTCCCCCACCCCTCTCCTCTCTCTCCTCCCCATCTCCCTCCTCTCCTCCCACCCCCCTCCTCTCTCTCCTCCCCCATCTCCCTCCTCTCCTCCCACCCCCCTCCTCTCCTCTCCTCTCCTCCCCCACCCCCCTCCTCTCTCTCTTCCCCCACCTCTCTCTCCTTCCTTCGTCTTATTCCAGCGGGGGTGGAGGAACTTTTAAAGACATTGTTCTCCACTCTCTTTAAGTAGCTTTCTACCTTTCCTTCCGGAAGCATCCCACCACCCCTCCATCCTCCTCTCCTTCACGTCCTCATATTAAGGGGACTGAGTCATTCTCCATCTGAATGAAGACAAGAGAAACTCACTGCTTGCTCCTGAACTGAAACTAATGTAGAGAGCATCCCATAATACCTCCTTCCATGTTACAGCTCACTGAATTGTTTCATTAGGCTTGATGGACCATAGGTACACACACACACACACAGTAACATGTACACACACTCACATGTGTACACACACAAACACACACACAGGTACAGGGGGTGTCAGTGAAAGGTAAACTAGGTGGATTCTGGAAGGTTCTGGTCTTGTAGAGATGTCTGTCCTGTCCCACCACAATAACAGCTGGAGAAAACCTGTGTGTGCATAGATGTGTGTCTGTTTACGTAGGTGTGTGTGTGTGTGTTTACGTAGCTGTGTGTGTGTATGTGTGTGTATGTGCCTACTACACCACCCGCAGAAATACTTCTCAGGCGATAATGGGGAATTTACGAGACGCTTTAAACCGGTGATAAACTTCTTAAGGAGATGTACAGAGCTGCTTCTTATCTGGGCCAAGAACGCTCGCTCAGGTAACCTCCCCCCACCATTAAGATGGAACGCTTCACAACACGCTCTTCTTGAACGTCACCCTGAAGAGTCAACAGGTGATAGGTTGGAATGAAGAAGGTGATCCTGCTGCTGCCTTTCCCAGTGGACTCTGTTCATGAGACTCTCAGTGATGTCAGGAGGGATGTCAGGGGGTATAAACCAAACAAGCAACTTTGTAGGGAGTGTTGCCGTGGTTACAAGAACATCAATACCAACAAACAAAAAAAGTCTATCTGTCTCACCTGTTCCTGTACGTTTACATGTTAGGCATTTATCAGACGCTCTTATCCAGAGAGACTTACAGCAAGTACAGGGACACTCCCCCCTGAGGAGAGGAGGGTGAAGTGCCTTGCCCAAGGACACAACATCATGTTGGTACAGCCAGGATTCAGACTGGGGACTATCTGTGTGTGTGTGTGTGTGCGTGTGTGTGTGTGTGTGTGTGAAAACAGAGCTGTGTTTGGGACAGTTTGGCCAGGGAGGGCGATGCACAAAAACGCGATGCACAAAAACGAACGTGGCGTTGATGATTTGTGAATGTTGCGTGCTGGGAAGAAGAGGGGGGGGGGGGGGGATGTAACGGCGGGGGGGGGGGGGGGGGCGATGTCACGGGGGGGGGGGCAGCTTCTTATACAGTTCATGTAGTTCATGAAGGAATGTTAACATCAGAGGTCCCACACACACACACACAGAAGCACACACACACTCCAGCAGACTATACACAGACAGACACAGATAAACACACCCCAGGACATAGCAGCACTGTGCATTCACTCATTGGAGAATTCAAAGTGCATTTTTACAACAGAGATAAGATTCCATTCTCCTAAGGTCAATGTTTTGGAGAGAGAGAGCAGAGAGATGAGGGTGGTGGGAGAGTGAAGGGGTGGGAGGGGGGACATTCATACCCCCCTAATACGCACAACCCCCCGTCACGACCACCCCCCCCCTCCCCAACTCCTAATACCATGAGAGCTAAAACAATATTAAGAAGCATAGTGCAGGACTTTCCTTGATTAAAGTTATTGATTAAATCTCCAAGATTAAAGTTCCATGCAAAGTCACAGTTTCATTGAGAGAACGATTTCAGACTGCCCAAAATGTAGAGATACACTTTACACCTTTAGATTTGTCATTGCTCAAATGTGTGTCAGTGTGTGTCTGTCTTTGTGTGTGTGTGTCTGTGTGTGTGTGTCTGTGGAGTGTGTGTGTGTGTGTTGTTTCCTCTGGGCGTGATCCTTACTGACACCTTTCCTGTCAATCCTGGTTCAACTTGCTGCACACACACTTTATTTTCCTTCCCAGCTACATGACAAAGAAATACACACACACAAAAATACACACACACCTCCTCTCTCTCTCTCCTCTCTCTCTCTCTCTCTCTCTCTCTCTCTCTCCTCTCTCTCCTCTCCTCTCTCTCTCTCTCTCTCTCTCTCTCTCTCCTCTCTCTCCTCTCTCTCTCTCTCCTCTCCTCTCTCTCTCTCTCTCTCTCTCTCTCTCTCTCTCTCTCCTCTCTCTCTCTCTCTCCTCTCTCTCTCTCTCTCTCCTCTCCTCTCTCTCCTCTCTCTCTCTCTCTCCTCTCTCTCCCTCTCCTCTCTCTCTCTCTCTCTCTCCTCTCCTCTCTCTCTCTCTCTCTCTCTCTCTCTCTCTCTCCTCTCTCTCTCTCTCCCTCTCTCTCTCTCTCTCTCTCTCCTCTCTCTCTCTCTCTCTCTCTCCTCTCTCTCCTCTCTCCTCTCCTCTCTCTCTCTCTCTCTCTCTCTCTCTCTCTCTCCTCTCTCTCTCTCTCTCTCCTCTCCTCTCTCTCTCTCTCTCTCTCTCTCTCTCCTCTCTCTCTCCTCTCTCTTCTCTATCTCCTCTCTCTCTCTCTCTCTCTCTTCTCTCTCTCTTCTCTCCTCTCCTCTCTCTTCTCTCCTCTCCTCTCTCTTCGCTCTCTCCCTTACTCTCCCAGAGTGATGAGACAGTAGAGAGCAGACAATGTCGGATCACCCTGCTCATTTGGAGAGAGGACGGAAGTCTCCCCCCCCTCCCCCTCGCCCCCACCCCCCCTCGCCCCCGCTGCCGTACACACCCCCACACAGCCCCCACCAAACAGAAGACTGCTGGTGATTCACCAGCCGACGTGATGAAGGGTGGTGACCCCAATTTGAAAGAGGGAGAAGGAAGAGAGGGAAAGGAGGATGATGGGAAGGGGGGGGGATGAGGAGGTAACATACGTCAGTGTCTCTCTGGCTAGTGGGCAGATGTCCTTGTCCAAAACTCAAATAAATCAACTCTGGAGGAGTGACTGAGGGAAAGACAAGAGTTTGAGATCTAGAGAGAGAGGGAAGGGGGGAGGGAGGGGGGAGGAGGGGAGAGATTGGTATATGAGAGGAAATAAAATCTCCCAATTTGATTGGAGGGCTGTGCTGAAGGGGCTGGGGGGGATATTGGGATGAAGGTTATGGGAGAAAGAGTTCAATTAGAGGCAATTAGGTCAGGCTTCAGGGTAACCATGGAAATATACAGTTGATGATCTCAAAGAAAGAGAGAGAGAGAAAAGAGGGCAGAAGGGAAGGAGGTAAGTGTAGGAAGAGAGGAAGGAGAGGGACTGAGAGGGTCAGGTAAGAACCAGAGGGAAGAGGAGGAGGAGGAGGAAGAGGAGGAAGAGGAGGAGGAGGAAGAGAAGGGGATATGAGGCTCTTGTGGGATCCTTGGTTCTGCTCAGTCTTCAGACAGACAGTTAATGACCACAGGAAGTCAGACCCTGGTAGGAATGTGATGTTCAGGCTGATTAAATAGCTGCCCTTCAAACCAGACTGGCAGCCTACTTCCCCTGCTGGTACACACACACACACACACACACACACATATACACACATGCTCCCAAAGATGTATTTCCAGTCACTGCTGTTGGAGAACTCTCAAGTTCCTTCTAAGGGTGAAATGCTTCTGGTTAGAACTTTTATGTCTTCTACCGAGAACCATAAAAGGTTCTTCAAGTGTGTATTTTCCTTTCAAGCCCAGCCTGAGAACCCTGACTGGTTATACTGTAAGAAGAACCACACCTCCACTGTGTGACTTTGTGCTAATGCAGGGCAGTGGGCCGGAGAGGAACCCCCCCTGCCCCCCAGCCCCCCTGCCCCCCAGCCCCCCCTGCCCCCCTGCTCATCGGAGAAGAATGTTACTCAACATAACAAGATGCTGGAAATAATCTGTGTTTTTAGTGTGTATAGTTAGTCCATTTTGGGTCCTTTCCCAAAAGGAAACCATGTCTTTGATATTAACTGTCAACTTCCTGTTTTTTACTTTATTCATGATAATAGATGTGAAGTAGGATCATGTGCTGGATTTGAACGGCTGGTTCCAGACTGCCTGGTTTTGATTGGTTGTAAACAGCCTGGTTCTTAATGCTTGAATCTGTTACTCTGACTGATGTGTAAGGCAGCGGCAGCACTGATATAGTATAGTAGTAGTATATATATAATAATAGTATAGTATAGTATAGTATAGTATAGTATAGTATAGTATAGTACAGTACAGTACAGTACAGTACAGTACAGTACAGTACAGTATAGTATAGTATCCCAGTAGAGAAAACAAAGTGTTTTAGTTCTGGACCAATCAAGACCAACCTGGAGAAGCTTCCATACTTCTGTCCTGCCCTTCTCTGATTGGCAGATGCCAGTGACGTCACGGTGTCCAGGCTGTCCAATCATCAAAGAGGATCTGTGTCAGCAGCCATCAGCATCACAGACAGTCATTAGCAGCTTCTTCCTGTGTTTGGTCCTGAGGGAGGGGGAGGGGTGCTCAGGGGGGTCCCTGGCCTTTTAAGTAGATACATGAAGATAACTTTAATCTCAAGCTCATTAGAGACCCCCCCCCTCTCCCTCCCCCAACACACACACCCACCATCCTCCTCTAACCTCACGATTTCCTGTCTAGACAAAGACCCACAACCTCTACACCCAACACTGACTGCTCCCTACACCCAACACAGACCCCCCCTCCACACAGCCCTCTCCCTCCTCAAAAAAAGGGTAAGAGAAGTTCCTACTCACTCTCATCACTAAGAGTGAAGATAGATCTTCATCGTCATCATCCAGGTTCTTGCCATCCTGTTGCACAGGAACTTATCTTGGGCCTCTGGTCCAATCAGTGCTGTTGTTTGTTTTTGAGGCTCCGGTATCCAGGGGCTCTCGGCTGGCAGGTTCACCCACCCACCCCTTTATCTCCCTGGCCACTTGAGCCACGGAAGTCAGCCTGCCGTAAGCAGCGCCTGGAACTCACAATCACTGGAGTCACTCCAACATTCCCCCGTAGGCAAGTCAAACAAACCTGCGGTCTGGATGGCTGTGACTCAGTTCTTCATACATGTCTGTGTGTGTGTGTCTCTGTGTGTGTGTGTCTCTGTGTGTGTGTCTCTCTGTGTGTGTGTCTCTCTGTGTGTGTGTCTCTCTGTGTGTGTGTGTCTCTCTGTGTGTGTGTGTCTCTGTGTGTGTGTGTCTCTGTGTGTGTCTCTGTGTGTGTGTGTCTCTGTGTGTGTGTGTGTGTGTGTCTGTCTGTGTGTGTATGTGTGTGTGTGTGTGTCAGTCTGTCTGTCTGTGTGTGTGTGTATCAGTCTGTCTGTGTCTCTGTTTGTGTCTGTGTGTGTGTGTCTGCCTGCCTGTTTACAGACTCCGGCAAGCAGCAGCTAGTTTGATGAATGTGCCATAGTTTCATACACAACATCCTGCCCAGCGTCCAGGAGCTCCAGCATCCCAGCATCCCTCCACCATGTCTGGCCTGATCCAGCCCCCCAGCTTAGCGCTGAAGCCCCCGTCATCACATCCTGTCCTGGAGTTGCTCCCTGCCTCGCTCACCCCTGTGTGATGCTCTGCTGTTGACGAGAGGTCAGACCTGCTCAGAGACAGGGAGACTGTGTCTGGTCCCTTCTCCTCTCAGGCCTGTGGGGATTCCTGGGTGGACAACAGGCGGTGGACTGGACCCTGGATACACCTGTCATGGGGGCGAAATCGGTTAGGGAGAATAGGTTAGTAATCAGAAAGTACCCGGTTCAAACCCTGGCTGTGCCAACATGACGTTGTGTCCTTGGGCAAGGCATCCTCTGATCCTCCACTCACTCCTGCCAGAGGCTGAGCGGTTAGGGAGTCAGGCTTGTAATCAGAGGGTTCCCGGTTCAAATCCTAGCAGTGCCAACATGACTTTGTGTCCTTGGGCAAGGCACTTCACCCTCCTCTCCTCAGGGGGGAATGTCCCTGTACCTGCTGTCTCTCTGGATAAGAGCGTCTGATAAATGACTCCATGTGAATGTGTGGAGCTTTGGACCCAGAGACGTCCACAGGTCACTTTGAGGTGCGTTTGATTTGGGTTACAGTTTGGATTCTTAGGACTGGCCCATTTATTAAATTCTCCTGGTATAAATATATGGTCTAAACCAAGCACACTCCAAATTATTACATATACATACAGGTATGTTTGTGTATTGGGGAACGGGGGCATGTGGGTTCCCAAGCCTTCAAGCAGCACAGGATAGGAATATCTTGCAGTGTTCTAGAGGCGACCAGCCAGTATTTTTAAAGGGGACTGGAGTGGGAATGGGGCGGAGGGGGGGGGGGGGGGGGGGGGGGGGAGGCCTGGGGTGGGGGTGGGATGGGGGCAAAGAGTGATTAAGTGGATGTGGCCATGTATTTTTATAAGTTATCACAGACACTTGACAGGAAGTGAGAGAGGGCCACAAACAGGAAGGAGAGGAATGTGTTTCCTGTCCGCTTGTGGTGTTAGAAGGAGTGGATTCCTTGTACCAACGTGACACACACACACACACACACACACACAGAGAGAGAAGGATGTTTTCCACTGGAGAGAGGGTGAAGTGGAGTGCCAGGAGAGAGCAGCAGAGAGGGCAGCAGAGAGACAGTGTGGCCCAGAGCTCTGTGAGGGGGGGAAAGGTTATATCTTCTACTAGTTCAATGTGACCCTTAGTTTAGGTCTGGGTCTTAGCAGGTATCAGACAAGATGCTGGAGAAAGACTTCAACAAGGACTGAAAGAGGATGAACACAGAACTGCAGCAGTAGAGCAGGTGGCTGAGAGGTTAGGGAATCAGGCTAGTAATCAGAAGATTCCTGGTTTGACATGACATTGTGTCCTTGGGAAAGGCACTTCACCCTACTTGCCTCAGGGGGGGAATGTCCCTGTACTTGCTGTAAGTCACTCTGGATAAGAGCGTCTGATAAATGACTAAAAGTAATTAGCCAAAATCCAGGACATCCCTCTCAACTGTGCTCTCCAGTCAGTCAACATTAAACTCCAAACACATTGACTTAAGGAAGCCTCATAAATGATCCTTCAATGTACCAAAGAAACAGACACAAAGATCGTCTTCAGCACAAGCAACAGCTGAGACCTCTCACAACAAGACGAATAAATCACTCCAACACACTTAACATTCAGATGACTTGGGACATTTCATCATTCAAAACGAACAAGACGCTGTCGTGTTTGTGTGTGTGTGTGTGTGAGGAGCTGGCTGCTTGGCAGGCCAATCACAGTTGCCTGAGAGCGAATACGAAATTAACATTGGTCGTCCTTGAGGACTTCCTGATTGAATCACAGCGGGTCGATGACGTCACAGGGTTTCACTGTGTGTGTGTGTGTGTGTCCACAGGGATGAGTCACACAAAACGCTTTTCATTGATGACTGTCTGTGCCTCTACAGAATGGTCTGGGGAACAGACTCACCTAATAGCATTCCAATAAAATGATTTACTGGAAATACACAAACACACCTTTTAAGGAGATTAAATATTGCTGATGCTGTGTCGCCCATGATAAGTTTGTTTCATTACAATGACAAATCCATAAGTCTTATATTTACTCTCAGGGAGATGGTGACCATGTCCAGACTTCACATTTCACTTTACTTTGACTTCCAGTCCTGAAGTGTTCCACCAGCTGGGACAGTAGTGACTCATCTGGATTTGGTTGAACTGATCTGTTATCAGGGAGATGGAGTCTGCTGAAGGTACATCACAACAAACAGCTCAACCACTGGAACACTAATCAAGCTCTTAAATCAAATATTACTACCCAATTTAATAAAGTGACAAATTTATTCAAAACAGATACTTTACTTGGAGGTGCTTATTTACATTTCTAGAGTGTTATATTGCGCACAGCGTCAGACCTTACTGACCTAACCTGCGACAGAAGCGATGCCGCCCTCTAGCGGTCATTCAATCAACTACACACACAAAGAACAGCAGACGAATTAATTCATCTCAATTCCACAACTCTTCAGCCCCAAAAAATATACTCCATTTTCTGTATATCTCCATAATTTCTTTCAAACATCAAAGGAGTAAGAGATAATGTCCTGGCACCTTAGTAGAGCTTCTTTCTGCACTCCTATGGGAGTCTGCAGCTCAGACACCTGGAAGTTCAGGACATCAATATCTGAGGCTCCAAAAGTGGCTTTAACTCCGACCTTCTCATACATATTAAACTGCACCTGTCTGTTAGTCATAGTTATGAGGGTTCTCAGAAAGTTCTCTCTCATTTCAGAGCGCACAAGCTGTTCTTGTTGGAAATGAAGGGGATCTATGTCAGATCCAGTGGAGGAGGAGATGGAGGTCTGGCAGAGGGAGATGAATCTGGGGGAACTGCGATCAAACCCGCAGCTGTTGGGGTCTGGACCTCTGGGAAGCCGGAGAACAGACACCAGAGACCTCATGTTTCTCTACAAGCACAAAACAAAACCATTAATTTGCATTAATATGCATTAAAGCATGAAGCATTTGGTATCATCAAATTACTAATAAACCTGTTGAACTGACGGTCACAGACATAAAAACGCACATATCGTTGAGCAAGGATGTAATAAATGCTGGTTTTCTTGTCAACTTTACCAAACGTGGCTTTACTTCCTTATCACGTGGACTTCTTTCCTTCTTCTTCTTTCTTTTTATGGAAATCGGAGCTCTTTAAAGGCGGCTGGCATGTTTCCTTAGTGGTGCTTCACCGCCCTCTGGTGGCTGGAGTGTGAACAAGAGAGATGACTCAACTATTATATGAAGAGAATCCCCACATTGCGATGTCCTACAGCTACATGAGTAAAAAAAACACAACAACAACAACAAAAAGCAACAGAGGAGAGGTCATGGTGTCTTTTGAAGTAGCTAAACACCCAACTATCATTCCTGAAACACCTTTTTGCTCTAGATTCCTGCCTAATAATTTATCAGACACTCTTATCCAGAACAACTTACAGTAAGTACAGGGACATTCCCCCCTGAGGAGAGGAGGGTGAAGTGCCTTAGCCCAAGGACTCAAGGTCATGTTGGCACTGCTAGGGTTTGAACCGGGGAACCCTCTGGTTACAAGCCTGACTCCCTAACCACTCAGCCTCTGGCAGGAGTGAGTGGAGGATCAGAGGATCAGTTCCAGTTAGCAGCGTTTACTTTTGTTAATCAAATATAAAAAATATGTTAGAAATCTGTCCACATGAAGTATCTTTAGAAGGAACTAATGCATGTGTTGGCTTTGCAGAGCTGATATCAGAACGCTGCTCTTCAGTGACACAGTTGAAGTGACTTTGTGGCTCATGCAGATGGTTGTGCTGAGGCAAATCTGTGTGTGTGTCAAGATTCAACCTCTCTGTTTACTGTGTTGTAAAAGATCTTGCTCGACCTTATCAGATGAACGATTTTCCTCACAGTGATGAGTTTCACACACATATTTACACACAAACACGCACAGACACGTAAGATAAGATAAGATAAACCTTTATTTATTGATTTCATAAGCCTGAGCTCATGCAAACACAGAGACAGACAGGGACTAACACATACACTGATGGGAAACCTCCAGAGCTCAGATATGGATGAATTCAGGTTCAGGCTCAACCCATGTTGAGAAGTGAGGAGGCATCATAGAGCTCAGATATGTAGAGCTCATAATAGACATGGGATGGATGGTTCACTGAAGATAACTATGTTGGACCAAGGATTTCAGAAGACACAGAGGTAGCATCTCTCTGTAGACAAATCAGTCAAGTAATTTAACCCTTGACTGACTTAGCTGGACCTTCTCAGCTGGTATATGGAGTGTTTGGATGCAGCAACAAGGAAAGGTTTCCACTGCTGACTGGAAGAAAGAAAACACTGTCAGAACAGAACCGTGTTCATCTGTGATCCATCTTAACCTCCCAGATCCCACCTAAGATCATCTCACCATCTATACTGGAAACCATGACGATGGACCGTTGCCGTGGCTGCCCATCGATGTGCTTGAGCAGACGCTCATCTTGCTTCTTCCTGCTGGGGTTTCTCATCGCCTTGTACATGCTGGCCGGGGCGGCCATCTTCTCCACCCTGGAGAGGCCAGGAGAGCTTCTGGCCCAGCAGCACTGGGAGGAGAGGCTGAGGAGCTTCAGGCAGGACCATGGCATCAGCATGGAGGACCTGAGGGCCCTGCTGGAAGACTACGAGGGGGCCAATGCAGCAGGCATCCGCATGGACACCCGTAGAGATCGTTGGGACTTTCCTGGTTCCTTCTACTTTGTGGGGACGGTCGTCTCCACGATAGGTGAGTTAGGATTCTGTTCCAGTTGAATGAGGGTTGTTGTTACTGATCCATCCACCGAGTTTAGTCAGACTAGCCTGAGTGCCATTTAAATATTTAATATTTAGTATTTTAAACGCAACTATGACAGACCAGGATCAATTGTATTTAATGCAAAGCACAAATATTGTTTTGGGGCAAAACTACAGCATATTTGACCACCCTTTCAGATTTTTCCAGGCAATCGTTTTACAGCGTCTCTGTACTTCTGGCTAATCTAATGGTGTTGACACGGGAAGATAGTCAATTTCCTTTCCAAACATGTTAGATATTTACCAACCCTGAATGCTCACAGTTATTATGTGGTGAAGCCAGACCTGGAGCCACCTCCATACAGACAGTTACTCACACATCAAACACAGACCTGTTTCATATTAACTTTTTGTTTGACAGCCAAGCCCTCTGGTATCGTTCTAGTCATGATCTATACCTTTCATTTGACTGCCAGACCAACAGGTTTGCACTAAACTAATTTGTTCCAAGTCATCCGCTTCTGTATTCCCTCTGTCTGAATGACTTATTGACTTTACTAACATGTCACAGCAAAGTGTCATCCAATCCTCCTTGTCCTTCCCTTGAGATAATGTCACAATAGAATAGCCTATATTACCAGGCGAGACAAATTAAAATACAAATAACTTTTATATAACAAAATCCCAATGGACTACAAAGACAAGAATGATTGGATTCAGTCAGTTTTTGTGGTTGGAAAGTAAGTATGATTTGTCTGTGTGTTAGAATGAATGTTTATCCTCCATTTTACTCTCTCTCCCTCTCTCTCTCTTTCTCCCTCCCCCCCCCCCCCCCCTCTCTCCCTCTCTCCAGGTTTTGGTATGACTGCCCCCTCCACCACTGTGGGTAAAGTCCTCCTGGTGTTTTACGGTCTGATTGGCTGCTCAGCCTCCATCCTCTTCTTCAACCTCTTCCTGGAGCGTGTCATCACCCTGCTGGGGCTCCTTATGCACTGGTGCCGCCGCAGACGGACGCATCCCGGCCGGCCTCGAGGAGGAGGCTGGCCCACATTGGAGGCTGACAAAAAGGCTGAAGACGAAGAGGCTGTGGCAGGAGACAGCGGTGAGGGGCCTTGTGGAGACTCGTGGAGGCCGTCCGTGTACCACGTCACTCTCATCCTCTTCGCCACCACTCTGATGGTGGCCTGTGGCGCTGCCACGCTTTACTCCACCATGGAGGGGTGGAGCTACTCTGAGTCGCTGTACTTCTGCTTCGTGGCCTTCAGCACGGTGGGGTTTGGGGACATGGTGAGCGGACAGAGGGAGAAGCACGAGGACAGCCAGGGATACCAACTGGCTAACGGTCTTCTGATGTTACTGGGTGTCTGTTGCACCTATTCCCTCTTCAACACCGTCTCTATCATCATCAAGGAGGGGCTGAACTGGACCCTGGACCAGCTGCTCCCCCTCTGGGGGGGTGTGTCTCCCTGCAGACCTCAGATGGATGTTCCTGGATCACTGGTCCTCCTCTGCACTGGTGGGTCCTGCCCCTGTGTTCACCTCTCCCAGCCTCGTCCAAACTCCCAGAATGCCCAGATAACGGATCACAGCTCGGGCTCACACACGGTTGCCGGCTCCTTGACACGTCCCACAGTGACATGTCCGTGTGCTAATGCCGTGGTTGAGACGGTGTGCTGTGGTAGTGAGGGGAAACACAGCTGACGGCTGGCAAGGACAGACACACATTTCCTGGAAAGACCACCTGACCATGTGTGATGCTGCCCCCCCCCCCCCCCGCCCTCAACAAGCCTCCACGAGACCATCACTGCTGTTATGATGACATGCATGACATTTACATAGTTACATCTTAAACTTCTACACAGACTAATTAGAGAAACTATGATTATGCTTTCCTGTAATGATAATAGGTTTATATTTTATTTTGGTTATTTTTCTATTTCGTATATTGTGTTGTATATCCTCTTGTATGCATCTCTAATTAATAAAATAATAATAAAAATATATAAAAGGTGTCAGTTTGACAGAAGGATGACGTCACTTCGCGGAGTGATCCAGCAGTGCTGAGGCCTCTTCACAGGCTGTGATCTGGTTTAAAGGAGGAGGAATCTTCAGTTCAACAGTCTGACAACTGGAAACTATTATTACTGAATATATTATTACTGAATATATAACTCAGACCGTCTGGTATCGATTGTTACATTGATTATCAGTGATTCCAGAAAACGAATTAGTTGAAGACTAAACGACAAAATGGTGAGTTATTAAACTAACGACGAACAGAAACCAGGACTAGAGAGTTCATACTGTTGCTAGGCTACTGTTAAGCTAGCTTCATGTGGCTATCTGAGCTAGCATCAGGATGACAGCAGATTTACCAAATACAACTAAAATACATGTTCAGTTATCTTATATAATGTCAGTTTAGTCCATTAGTTAGCTTTAGTTCATTAAGATTGATAGACTAGTTAGTATGTTTTACTAGCTAATAGATCTTGAATGAGATGATGATTCAGGGTTGTTAGAGGGACCAGTCCCGCCAGGGGTGTTGAAAATACAGTAAAAAGATGAAGTTTAATCATGTTTGATTCTTTAACTCTTAATAACCTTTAATGCGGTCATATTTACTACATATTTTAACATGTCTGTCAGACTGCTAGGCTAGCAAGGCCAACTCTGTCAAACTGTTGGATTCTTCTGATCTTAACCTTTAACTAGGAATATATATATATATGTGTGTATATAGACATAAACTGCCTCTTAATATCATCATATATAGATGTGAATATAGACATAAACTGCCTCTTAATATCATTTTAGCGAGTTAAACAGTTAAATCATGCACAGTGAAATGTTAATAATAATCTGCTCCTCCTTTAATCACATTAAAACAAACCCAGAACGCTTACAGATTGCACAATGTCGTTTAGTAAACATGTGTTTTTATTCTAATTCGAGGTCATGTGTATTAAAGTCTTTACTAGGTGTGTGTGTGTGTGTGTGTGTGTGTGTGTGTGTGTGTGTGTGTGTGTGTGTGTGTGTGTGTGTGTGTGTGTGTATAAATAACCAGACTTGGCATGGTGACCTGCTTTAACACTCTAACCCTGGATTCACTCGGGTTTAAAACCATTCATCAGACACAAATCAAATCTGAACACTTTAAGACGACACACTTATGAAAACACAACAAACAAGTGTTTGTAGCTGTGCTTGTCTGTTACATAACGTGTATTTTCCTACCAATTTACTAGATGTTAACCTAGGCCTCTAGTTTCTGGTTTGTTAAGTCAGAGGCTAGTCTGAATCTTACAGTTTAGTCATTTATCTGACGCTCTTATCTAGAGTGACTTACAGTAAATACAGGGACATCCCCCCCCCCATCACTAACCTCCTCTTCTTCACCTGCAGGCCGATCAACTGACTGAGGAGCAGATTGCTGGTACGTCCACACCTTGATAAGTCTTATCCAATCACAACTCTCCACTGCCAGTTACTAGGGGTGACTTGGAATTAGCCCCCTGTGTGATATTAAGGCTTTCTAGACTAGTTGTATACAAACAAAGCAAACCCTTTGTGTATCTATGATCAAGTCTAAGTGATGGTGACTTCATAAACGTGAACATATAGGTGAAGAACAACATCATAACTCTGTCCCATTGTGTGTGTGTGTGTGTGTGTGTGTGCAGAGTTCAAGGAGGCCTTCTCCCTGTTTGATAAGGATGGGGATGGCACCATCACCACCAAGGAGCTGGGCACAGTCATGAGGTCACTGGGTCAGAACCCTACAGAGGCAGAGCTGCAGGACATGATCAACGAGGTGGATGCTGATGGTGAGTGTGTGTGTGTGTGTGTGTCTCTGATCTGTGCCCTCTCAGAGTGGGTATTTTGCTCCGGCTGGTTGTCAACACACCTGCTTGTCTCCAGGCAACGGAACCATTGACTTCCCTGAGTTCCTGACCATGATGGCCAGGAAGATGAAGGACACTGACAGTGAGGAGGAGATCCGGGAAGCCTTCAGGGTCTTTGACAAGGTGGGTCTGTCTGAGACACAGACCATGTTCTGTGATGAAGCCAGGAAAGACAGACAGACAGAGAGGCAGACAGACAGACAGACAGACAGAGAGGCAGACAGACAGACAGACAGACAGACAGGCAGGCAGACAGGCAGGCAGGCAGGCAGGCAGGCAGGCAGGCAGACAGGCAGGCAGGCGGGTGGTTGGCTTGACTTGTAGTTTAGTCTGGAAGGGAAACACTGTAGAGGTTGTTTACATTGACATTCAGTCATTTATCAGACGCTCTTATCCAGAGAGACATACAGCAAGTACAGGGACATTCCCCCCTGAGGAGAGGAGGGTGAAGTGCCTTGCCCAAGGACACAACATCATTTTTTAGCGTGGCCAGGATTCGAACCCGCAGCCTTCTTATTACCAGCCTGATTCCCACTGCAGGATGGTAATGGCTACATCAGTGCTGCCGAGCTGAGACACGTGATGACGAACCTGGGGGAGAAGCTGACCGACGAGGAGGTGGACGAGATGATCAGAGAGGCTGACATCGATGGAGACGGCCAGGTCAACTATGAGGGTGAGCTGCTTATCCACGCGCACACACACTGTATCCTGCTTTGTGATTGGTTGTGTTCCTGACTGACTGTTTGTGTTCCTTCCTCAGAGTTTGTCCAGATGATGACAGCTAAGTGAGCCAGTAGTGTGTGTGAGTGTGTGTGCTCACACACACCTTCCTCCCTCACACTGCTTGACCTTCTAAGATCACTCTTGTCTTTTAAGAAGAAAACTACAATTGAAACACAACCAAACCAGAATGTAGAATGGAAACCAAGAAAACTCACTACCCAGGAAATATTAGAAAACTTAAATCAACAACAAGAAAAATGTGAATTGGAGAAACTATCGCAACACAAGTTCTGAGTTGTCTATTTCTAGATCAACCGCAGCATGTGATGAAGTTATAGAGAAGTTTCTGGATGGAGCCTTAAGAAGTGGATCCATCCAGACCCTGGTCCAGTGTCATTCATCAGATCCCCAAGTTGAAGAGCATCATTGTTGAGAAGGTGGCCTCAGTCCTCCAGGAACGACAGAGGGGGGTGGGGGGGAGTGGGGGGGTGGGGGGGAGTGTGTGTGTGTGGGGGGAGTGTGTGTGTGGGGGGGGGTAACCCCTCAAATGGGTTTCCACGTTCCTTAACGCCAATCAGACATGGCCACTCTCCACGAAACCAACCGTGCTGATTTTTTGGACTTTAGTGTTCAAATCGTCACTTGCATGTTCACCTTGTGTGGCGATGTGTCTTCACCAGGGGAGGGGCGGGATCCCGGGGCAGGGGTGAAGGATCTGTAGACACTGGAGAGAGAGAGAGGTATACTTAACTATAGAAACAATGTATTTGTAAATGATTTGTCTGTGAGGGTGGTGGATCCTGAGGTTCTGGGCCTGGTTCCTTTTTGGTGCTTGGAAGAACATTGTACCATCCTGGAGAGGTGTGTGTGTATGTGTATGTCTCTGTCTCTGTGTGTGTGTGTGTGTGTGTGTGTCTCTGTCTCTGTGTGTGTGTGTGTGTGTGTGTGTGTGTGTGTGTGTGTGTGTGTGTGTGTGTGTGTGTGTGTGTGTGTGTGTGTGTGTGTGTGTGTGTGTGTGTGTGTGTGTGTGTGTGTGTGTGTGTGTGTGTGTGTGTGTGTGTGTGTGTGTGTGTGTGTGTGTGTGTGTGTGTGTGTGTGTGTGTGTGTGTGTGTGTGTGTGTGTGTGTGTGTGTGTGTGTGTGCGTGCGTGCGTGCGTGCGTGCGTGCGTGCGTGCGTGCGTGCGTGCGTGCGTGCGTGCGTGCGTGCGTGCGTGCGTGCGTGCGTGCGTGCGTGCGTGCGTGCGTGCGTGCGTGGGGGAAGGAGGTGTTGATAATGAAAAGCGTCTCGTCTTTGCTTTTTCCTGCCCTCGGGGGGGGGGGCTTATTGTGTTGAGGGACTTTTATTTTGAAGAGGGTCACACCCAGGAGGAAGCAGAAAGACAACAGTTAGAGGAGACCATTTATGGTGTTCCTGGAACCATCGCTCTAAAGATATTTCATCTACTTTCAACAAACATATATACACCTAATACCACTATATAACATAAATGTCAGTGCTTTTAATGGTATGTCAATCGATATTACATATATAACTTGCATTTGTTGGCAAATATTCTTAGTGTCAGTGCAGAATGTTGCTTTATTGTGGCTGTTTTGTAGTGAGACCTAAGATATTTCCTCCTTGGTTTTGAGATGTGCCATAAAACTGGAAAAGCCTCAGCTGATTTGCAAGACAACTTGGTAGTAAATTAGATAATAAAACATATATATACAGATATATTATCAACATTCACTTGTTTTTGGTGTCATTAAACAATATATTCAAATACTATAAAGAGAAATATACTGAATGTTTTCTGCAGATGAAACAGTGTATTACAGTGTTGTGTGTCTGTATCCCATTGTTGTGTCAGTGGTTCTAATGTCTGTAACTTTTCACTGCTTGCAGAAAGTATCAACACTATATCCAGTCTATACTCAACACTATCACATCGATATGAGCTTTACCTGTCAGGTGAGGAGGGACACTTTCCATAAGACACTGAAGGAGAATGCAGTACAAGTTTAACTGGATCTTTACATGGAGGAGTCTGTTTGAGGTTCACAGCTATGTTAGTGAAGTTTCTGCTCAAGGCTTTTCACTTTGTCAGTTTTGCCCCTTGATTGAGCGATTAGAAGGAGCGACTTAAGGGACTTTAAACTTCTTAAAAGCGGCTGAAAATATGTGTTGTGTTTCTCATGAATCAAATAAATTCAGCAGACTTAAAAAGTGTTTTTTGTTGTTTGTTCTTAAAGAAAAAAAACATCTTAGACAGCAGGAAATGAACCATCAGTCATCTCAGGAGAACTTTGGACACATCACTCTTTGAAGTCTTTGATGACTGATTTGCGAGTGTAGACAGTTTTAACAGTCACCAGTCCGTAATGACTGATGTGTTGCAATCACTGGCAGGTATATTAATTACCCTGTCTTCCTGACTATCCAAGGACAGGACCAGACTGGTACTCGTCTTAGACGCTCTTATCCGGAGAGGCTTACAGCAAGTACAGGGACACTCCCCCCTGAGGCAAGCAGGGTGAAATGCCTTGCCTAAGGACACAACATCATGTTGACACAGCTGGGCTTTGAACCGGCAACCTTCTGATTAGCCCGACACCCTCCCCGCTCAGCCACTTAACTCCCACTTGACTCCCAGGTTTGAGCAGGACAGTTCTGAAGTCCAGGATAGACTCAGAGCAGATCACCCAGGCCTCCCTAAGCAGAACTATCTCTGTCACTCCCAGGCTAAATCTGGATCCTCATGGGATTGTGACAGAAGCTCATGTTAATCCAGGTCGTTCAGGGTCATGACCTCTTAACCCTGTCAGGACCTTCTGGCTCCTGTACCTTACTAATCCACACTGAGCCTTTCATAGACATGGGGTCAAATATGTAAATACTATATGAAGTACTATCGTGTCATGTCATCTGTCTTTTTGACATGATGTGAAGATTTGGCTTGTTGGAAGATTATAGTCTACCATGAATTTAGAGCAGGGGTCTCCAACCCTGGTCCTCAGGGGCCACTGTCCTGAAGGTTTTAGATGTTTCCCTGCTCCAGCACACCTGATTCTAATGAATGGCTCGTTATCAAGCTCTGTGGAAGCCTCATAATGACCCTTCATTAGAATCAGGTGTGCTGGAGCAGGGAAACATCTAGAACTGTCAGGACAGCGGCCCCTGAAGACCAGGGTTGGAGACCCCTGATCTAAAGCCTTCATGGACAGTGACCCCTCGAGGATCAGGTTTGCCTACCCTTGATTTAGACTTTAGAGCATTATTTTTGGTGTGTAATTTCACTTTTTGGACAATAGATGGCATCAATGAGTTGTACAATAAAAAGTCCAGCTGCCAGCACCTATTGCTAATCTCAGTCAATGTAACAATGTTTGCTTCCAGACCTGATCATTTTTACACACACACACACACACACACACACACACACACACACACACTTAGTATCAGAATGTTGCCGTTTCGATTCCCTGGCCTTGCCAACAGGATGTTGTGTCCTTGGGCAAGGCACTTCACCCTCCTCTCCTCAGGGGGGAACGTTCCAGTACTTACTGTAAGTCACTCTGGATAAGAGCGTCTGATAAATGACTACATGTCATTCTACCTCCTCTTCTAGGACCTCATGGATTTGGCCTTACACAGTTCCAAAGATTGTCAATGTAAATACACAAACCAGGAAAGGTCGTGCTCAACAGTCACTCTCACTCTCTCAACATTTGAGATGTGATGAGGCTGTTTACACAGTAGAAGTCGATTATATTGACATCTCGTTGGTATGTGCAGTATGTGTGTGTGTGTGTGTGTGTGTGTGTGGTTCCCCTCCAAGCTGTGCAACTCTACCATGAAACCTTATGCCTGACTCCCTCACATGAGGTCTGCATAGGGTCGACTGATGATCTCTAATAACAAGGCATCTGTTCTAAACATTCATCTCTCCCACTAATGGGTACTGTGTACACACACACACACCTCTTCTTTATGTGTGTGTGGTATTCATGTGGATTCTAAGAAGTCATGTTGCTGAGCAGTTAAGGAGTTGTGTGCACACTAAGAAGACAGCGTGATAATAATAACGTTCTATTGTGTGTGTGCATGTTTGAGTGTTAAGGGTGGAACCTGACATGAACCTGAATAAGAGCTTTGTTTTCTAGGAAGCTCTGTGGTTCAGTAATAACATACAAGATACAGACAGTTCGTGAAGTCCTAAAGCTGCAGTGTTCCAGCCCCACCCTCCTTCTCCTGCAGGGTACAGGTGTATATAGCCTTCACAGGAGGGCATCATGGCACAGTCAAGGACAATGACACCTTCCCATAGAACCTGTGAATGGGGGGGGGGGTATGTACACAGAATAGTGATCCAATAGCCCTACTGTGTACATACACCTGCTTTCCTAGTATATATTAATTCACCCCCATAAACGTTTTATTGTTTAGAACTGGAATTTCCCCACTGTGGGACAAATAAAAGATTATCTTATCGTTATGGCCTACTTTTTTTTCTTCCATCCTGCCATGGTAAATTATTCTGTGTTTGTGGAACTTACATGGTGACTAAAAAACGACTTCCGATTCTGAGAGATAATGAGACGTACAAAATAAGAAGCCAAAGTTCCTGTCTTCATTCACCTCTTACTGAAGATGTTGTAAAATAAAAACAATCATCTGGAGTCAGAAAATAACTCAAGATACTAACTAAATGTAAATGTAAGGACGCCATGGTAACTGGATCTCAGACTTTATCAGACTGAAACAGTGAAAGTGATTTACAGGATCAGGGAAAGCAGGTTTGGGTCACCACACCAGACCACACCCAGATCCATTTCACTACTATGAAAGATGAACATAGTGCAGCCTGGAAAACAACATTTTGGTCATTTGATCTATGGTATATCGTTAGCCTAATAGCCTGATAAATTACTAATAGCATATTTGCCAAAGTCATTTTTATGGCCAAATTGACTTAGACAACTATGCTATTAGGCTAATGATATACTATATCTATGACAGGCTATTTATACAACATCAAACAAGTTCAGAGTTATATCCATTTATTATATATTGTACCCCACACATCTGATTACAGAAAAAAATATCAGTACAAGATTTATTTCTGAACAGATGTCAATACTGCAAAATCTAATTTTTATACTCACAGTTGAACCAAAAGTGCAATATGCAAAAACTGGCAATTGAGGACGGCCATGCAAGGCGGAAAAAAGATGACAGGAAAAACACATCACCAAGACTTGCTACCATCGGAGCTCGTGCCACAAAACACATTCAGACACTGACACACAAACACACACTAACATGAAGCTGGGCCAGACTAGATCCCACTGCTCATATCTACAAAGATCACTGGCTTCCAAAGACACACGCTTTACTGGGCAGAAATGCTGTCGACACAGATGTAGCTCAAATATCCAGCAAGATTGATTTAGGTAGCATAAAAAGTCAAATCGAAAACATCACACATGCACAAACACGGACATGCATGCATAACAACATCAAGTCCTTTTCTAAGACCCTGGTAAGTGAATGCAACACTCTGGCAGGTTGTAAGTGAAGACAGAGTGAAGTTCTCTGAACAAGCAGTAATGGATCTTAGAGCTCCACGATTGAGGATTAGAATCATTTAAGGTTTTTTATTTTTTATCTCAGCTGTTGTCTGTATAGGTAAGAAGTCACCAACCTTACCTGAGGAGCCGATGTCCTGAAGGTTCTAGATTAGGGATCACCAATCCTGGTCCTTGAGGGCCACTGTCCTGACAGTTTTAAATGTTAACCTGCTCCAAACATGTAAAACTGTCAGGACAGTGGCGCTCCAGGACCAGGATTGGTGACCCCTGTTCTAGATGTTTCTCTGCTCCAGCACACCTGCTTCTAATGAAGGCTCGTTATCCAGCTCTGTGGAAGCCTCATAGCGATCACTCATTGCAGTCAGGTGTGCTGAAGCAGGGAAACATCTAGAACCTTCAGGACAGTGGCTCCCTAGAGGACCAGGGTTGGACACTTCTGCTGAAGATCTACATATTGGAGCTGGATGGATGAAATGTGAGCAGGACCTCATGGGCCCCATATCGCTGCGTCATCTATAGACATAATGACATTCATTGATCTTCTCCCTCAATATGCAGCGACATGAACACATTCTCATGCACACGCACGCACAAACACAGGTGCAATCTGCTTAATGGCCTCAGAGAGAGAGAGAGAGAGAGAGAGAGAGAGAGAGAGAGAGAGAGAGAGAGAGAGAGAGAGAGAGAGAGAGAGAGAGAGAGAGATAGAAATACAATCAGTCCCCTGGTATGTAGGCCTGAGGTGACCAGGACAGGGACCCAGTGCAATGCTGTTGAATTTCCTGGTTTTCCTGGTTCCTCTGAACCAGGAATCGATTCTGGTTATGGGTGTGACCACATGTCTGTCCATAGTCCTTAACACTGCAGGCTTTCCATCACTGAAACTTATCTTCTGCAGTTCAGTGCTGCCTCTTATTACTTGATCAAAGCCAAGTTCTTTTATGTAATAAAGATGATCCCTCATTAGTCCCACAGTGGGGACACTACAGGCATACTCATATTTAATGCATCTTCTGATAGATCAGACCCTGGTCTCACACATGGTGAGTTAAGAATCCCCCCCAGCCCTGAAGCAGCACTGCAGCAGACTCATCAGACACGTAGGGGGCAGTGTGGCGGTAATCAACAGGAGTTGTGATTGGCAGGAGCTTCATGTACAGCTAGAGCATCGACTCAGTACCAGCACAGTGTTAGAATCCTGGACTTCCTGCTGTTCATCTCTGCATGCTCGTCAGGTTGTCATCAAATAACGGTCATTGGTGGTGGTCAATGGTCATCATCCACGGAGAAGAGCATCTTATAAATGACTGAATGTAACTTCAGTACCTTAATGTCTGTCTTCTAACAGAGGTCCAGACTGCTGACAACAAGGGTCATTTTTGTCATTTTAAACCAAGTAACTAAACCAGCTGATTTCACTAAGTACAGAAACTCGTTAGTGAAATCAGCTGGTGATTGGTTGAGACCCCTGGTCTAGACGGAGCAGGACAGTGCTGCTACCCCCCCACCCCCCAGGTCAGAACTGAGTGAAGAAGTCCTTCACTGACCAGACCTAGTGGCTCTGCATCCAACCATCCATCCATCCAACCATCCATCCAACCATCCAACCATCCATCCATCCAACCATCCATCCATCCATCCATCCATCCAACCATCCAACCATCCATCCATCCATCCATCCATCCATCCAGTGTCCGATGCATCTTTTACTTTTCACCCAAAGTCTGACAATGTCATATCTGTCCAGTCCAGCTTCCATCCTGTCCCTTTTCCCGCCCCTCTTCAGGTCTGTCCAATCAGAGAGGCGGGTTAGAGTGGAGGTTAGGGGCTTGAGAGGGCTCTGAGCTGAGACCACAGGGAGGGGTCCGGGTCTTCATGGCCCTCCCTGAGAAGCGACATCGCAGCAGGGATCGCAGGTGGCGGAACACGGACTTGCGGAAGATGATGAAGATCCAGGGATCCACGATGGGATTGAGCGCCTGGAAACGAAACGCCAGCAGGTTCTCCTGGTCGTCCTCGACAAGGTGGACGGCGTTGACGAAGCCGGCGATCTGAGGAGGAGAGAGAGAAGGGTGGGGGGGGGGGGGGTTACATTCTGATGTGATACGAGTGTGTGAGGTGGGTAGATGTGCGACAGGTGGGGGGAATGATGTGGCTCAGCGGTTAAGGGGTTGGGCTCGTGATCGGAAACTTGTGAGTTCAATTCCCCGCTGTAGCTACATGATAATGTGTTTGTGTTTTCAGGCAAGGCAGTTAGGTTGAACAAACACACACATCCAGCACCTCCCCTGGACTGGTGGTTCCACCTGTTGCCAGGCACAGGGATGATACACCAGAGACACACTGCATATCAACCAATGTGTTTTGGTTGTGATGGTTGGAGAGTTGGTAAGAATTTAAGGAAAATGATGGTAAATTGTCTTGAAATCATATCCAATAAATGTATCTTTCATAGTTCACATGTGTGTGTGTGTGTGTGTGTGTGTGTGTGTGTGTGTGTGTGTGTGTGTCCAAGTGAGTTATTCTCACCAGCTCAATAACAGCAGGGAGGGATCCCTGGGGTATTTACTGACCAATGAGGCTGTCAGCTGGAGAAAAGGGAAGTAAATGAGCCAATCAAGCGCCTCCAGGTGATTTCAGATGTACCAGTGTCTGGGTGAGTGAAGGTGCCACACCATGGAGCTGAGAGGAGGAGAGGCTGGGAGGAGGAGAGGCTGGGAGGAGGAGAGGCTGAGAGGAGGAGAGGCTGGGAGGAGGAGAGGCTGGGAGGAGGAGAGGCTGGGGGGAGGAGAGGCTGGGAGGAGGAGAGGCTGGGAGGAGGAGAGGCTGAGAGGAGGAGAGGCTGGGAGAAGGAGAGGCTGGGAGGAGGAGAGGCTGGGAGGAGGAGAGGCTGGGAGGAGGAGAGGCTGGGAGGAGGAGAGGCTGGGAGGAGGAGAGGCTGGGAAAGACACTGCCAGGTGCTTAAATGACCCACCGGGAACCTAAACTGCAGGGCCCTGCTCAACTATGTAAGCAGGTCCCTGTGTCTGTGTGTGTGTGTGTGTGTGTGTGTGTGTGTGTGTGTGATGTGATACGAGTGTGTGAGGTGGGTAGATGTGCGACAGGTGGGGGGAATGATGTGGCTCAGCGGTTAAGGGGTTGGGCTCGTGATCGGAAACTTGTGAGTTCAATTCCCCGCTGTAGCTACATGATAATGTGTTTGTGTTTTCAGGCAAGGCAGTTAGGTTGAACAAACACACACATCCAGCACCTCCCCTGGACTGGTGGTTCCACCTGTTGCCAGGCACAGGGATGATACACCAGAGACACACTGCATATCAACCAATGTGTTTTGGTTGTGATGGTTGGAGAGTTGGTAAGAATTTAAGGAAAATGATGGTAAATTGTCTTGAAATCATATCCAATAAATGTATCTTTCATAGTTCACACGTGTGTGTGTGTGTGTGTGTGTGTGTGTGTGTGTGTGTGTGTGTGTGTGTGTGTGTGTCCAAGTGAGTTATTCTCACCAGCTCAATAACAGCAGGGAGGGATCCCTGGGGTATTTACTGACCAATGAGGCTGTCAGCTGGAGAAAAGGGAAGTAAATGAGCCAATCAAGCGCCTCCAGGTGATTTCAGATGTACCAGTGTCTGGGTGAGTGAAGGTGCCACACCATGGAGCTGAGAGGAGGAGAGGCTGGGAGGAGGAGAGGCTGGGAGGAGGAGAGGCTGGGAGGAGGAGAGGCTGGGAGGAGGAGAGGCTGGGAGGAGGAGAGGCTGGGAGGAGGAGAGGCTGGGGGGAGGAGAGGCTGAGAGGAGGAGAGGCTGGGAGGAGGAGAGGCTGAGAGGAGGAGAGGCTGGGAGGAGGAGAGGCTGGGAGGAGGAGAGGCTGAGAGGAGGAGAGGCTGGGAGAAGGAGAGGCTGGGAGGAGGAGAGGCTGGGAGGAGGAGAGGCTGGGAGGAGGAGAGGCTGAGAGGAGGAGAGGCTGGGAGGAGGAGAGGCTGAGAGGAGAAGAGGCTGGGAGAAGGAGAGGCTGGGAGGAGGAGAGGCTGGGAGGAGGAGAGGCTGAGAGGAGGAGAGGCTGGGAGGAGGAGAGGCTGGGAGGAGGAGAGGCTGGGAGGAGGAGAGGCTGAGAGGAGGAGAGGCTGGGAGGAGGAGAGGCTGGGAGGAGGAGAGGCTGAGAGAAGGAGAGGCTGGGAGGAGGAGAGGCTGGGAGGAGGAGAGGCTGGGAAAGACACTGCCAGGTGCTTAAATGACCCACCGGGAACCTAAACTGCAGGGCCCTGCTCAACTATGTAAGCAGGTCCCTGTGTCTGTGTGTGTGTGTGTGTGTGTGTGTGTTGAGGAGGGATTCAGCACTGGTACTAACACAAGAACAAACATACACCCAACCCCCTCCCACAACACACACACACACACACACACACACACTACCATGACATCCATGGATGTCTCCCCTCATTTGGGCCCTTGGGGGCCCCACAGTGTGTGTGCCTGACACAACATCATGGTGGTTTTAGAAGCTGCTGACGATAGAGGACTGGTGTGGCTGTGAGGAGCCAGGATCCAAGATGTCTGCCCAGTGTAATCCATCAGCCTAGCTCCTGGCTCCAGGAGGAAAACTCACAGATCCTGTTTCATGGTGAAGTCATTAGTGAGGAAAGGGAGGAGACCAAGATGATCAACTCACATGTTTGAACTGAGCCTGAGGCTGGAATAGCACAACATTCGGAAGATTTAGACGAAGAAGTTAAGACCAAGTGTATATTTTTATTACGTGTATGTGTTTTTTTTCTATTTAAAATACTTTAAATTAGTTTTACATTTTAGTCGTTTATCAGACACTCTTATCCAGAGCGACTTACAGCAAGTACAGGGTCATTCCCCCCTGAGGGAAGTTGGGTGCCTCTCCCATTTTTAACAAAAGACAAAGTACCTCCTCCCACATCCAGAGTACCAGAGCTAGAAAAGATCTATTGATCACAGTTGATATCAGATCTGATATCAGATCACACTAACCCCCAATAGGGGAATGTCCCTGTACTTTCTGTTGAGTCGCTCTGGATAAGATCATGTAAACTTTTCAACCCAGATGGAATAGAGGAACGAAAACTATGACAGCTTGTGTATTACAAGATCACACATACTGCTCCTCTACGTGCTCCACAGGCAGAGTTTTAGCCGTGCGTGTACGTGTTGATGATAATCTGTTAAACCAAGCGTGACATTCATCATGTGATGAGATCCTTATCTGGCAGACGATGAGAACAGAAGTGGGGAGATGGAAGAAAGTGCAGAGCAGAAGGTCTAAATATGAACAGATGATGTTCTTTCTCTCGTTATCTGACCTTAGCGGTTTCTCTCACGATTTTTCTTCCTCCTCCTCCTCTCATATGTTGCCTATTTACTCACTTCCTCTTCTGTCTTTTCACTTCTCTTTTTTATTGTCCCTCGTTTCTCATGTACTTGACTCACAAATCACCGGCCTCTGATTTAACTCAGTGTTCTATCACTTCCTCTCATCTTTCACCCAACCTCTGACCTTTGAGTCATTTATCAGACGCTCTTATCCAGAGCGACACGCAGCAAAGTACAGGGACATTCCCCCCTCTGAGGCAAGTAGGGTGAAGTGCCCAAGGACACAACATCATGTAGCCACAGCCGGGAATCAAACTCACAACCTTCCGATCATGAGCCCAACGCCTTAACCTTCTGAGCTACACTATCCTTCACACTTTTTCTGATTCTCTTTTGGTTTGGTTTAGAACCATTGTGTGTCTGTGTGTTTTTGTGTGTGTGTGGGTGTTTGTGTGTGTATGTGTGTGGGTTTTTGTGTGTGTCTGTGTGTGTGTGTGTGGGTGTTTGTGTGTGTGTGTGTGTTTGTGTAGATTCACAGTAAAAGTGTTGCAGGACAGCAGTACCACAGAGCTCTATCTAAACTGAGGTGTGAACCTCAGCATGCCTGTGGGACTGCAGAAAACAGGAAGTGGAGGAGGACATCAGTATCAGCACTTCTAACACCACTGAGGAGCTCAGGGGGTTTTTACAGTTAGAAGTTGAGCAAGACTGTAGGCAGAGCGTAGGAAGAGATCACTTTCACTTCCTCTCAGCTTAACGTTCCAGATATCGAAAACAGCTCCTTCTGCTTTTCTGTGCTCAGACTGTGATGCTGCTATAGGCTGACAGGCTGGTCTGACAGAGAGCTAGCATAGCCCTGGAGGTGGAGAGAGATGGAGGTGGAGGAGAGATGGAGAGAGAGATGGAGGAGAGATGGAGGAGAGATGTGGAGGAGAGATGGAGGAGAGATGTGGAGGAGAGATGGAGGAGAGATGGAGGAGAGATGTGGAGGAGAGATGGAGGAGAGATGGAGGAGAGATGTGGAGGAGTGATGGAGGAGATGTGGAGGAGAGATGGAGGAGAGATGGAGGAGAGATGGAAAGAGAGAGAGACAGAGAGATGGAGGAGAGATGGAGAGAGAGGTAGAGGAGAGAGAAAGTGCGGGTCATAGCATGTGCAGGCCATGTGGTTAGAACATGTCAACAAAACATAATTCTCTATCTTGGCCAGAACCTTTCCTCATTGATTTCAGACCAGTGTCTTAAGATGAATGGACATGGATCCAGCCTCAGCAGATGTTCCACCAAATTAGGGACATGAGACATAACAAAGGCACTTCTGGGCCATGTCCAGCACCTTCCAGCAGTGATGCCTCCATACATGGACTAGTGGACCTGTCCCACATTCCATCCCATCTGTGGAATGACAAACCTCTGGCCTTAAGGGTCAGTGAGTTCATAATGCAGCTAAAGACATACATGAGCCTCGATTATTCAGCTAAACTAACACAAACTTGTTTCATTCATGAGGAGAGAGAGACAGGAAGAGAGAGAGACAGGCAACGAGAGAGGAGAGAGAGAAAGGGAGAGAGAGAGACAGGGAGAGAGAGAGACAGGGAGAGAGGAAGACAGGGAGAGAGAGAGGCAGGGAGAGAGAGACGGTGTGAGAGAGGAGAGAGAGAAAGGGAAAGAGAAAGACAGGGAGAGAGACAGGGAGAGAGAGACAGGGAGAGACAGACAGGGAGAGAGAGACAGGGAGAGACAGACAGGGAGAGAGAGGAGAGAGAGAGAAAGGAAGAGGGAAAGAGAGGGAGAGAGGGAGATGGAGGGAGAAAGAGAGAGAGAGAGAGAGAGAAACAAAGAGGGAGAGACAAACACAGATGTAGCACCCAGCTAAAGCATGGCTGGTGTTCTTAATCTTCTGTCCTGAACACACACCACCTGAGGGTCACTGATCAGGACATAAAACAAACGTAATTTACACAAACTGACGCACACATGCATACACATACACACACATACACACACACACACACACACACACACACACACGTACACACACCAGCTGGTGCACAGATCATAGTAAACCTCCAGGACCAACCAGTGACCACCTGTTGACTGCCTGAATGAATAACAGTCAATCTTTCCTCTCCATCTTTAACTCTATCTCTTCTCTATTGACCTTAATCCTTTACTGTCTTCTGTCTCATGTATCTTCTCTCCTCCCTCATCTCTACTTTCATCATATATCTGTAACATAAACATTTCTGTATATGTTAATTGTTTGTTCCATCCTGCCACACTAAATTCAGTGTTTGTGTAACTTACATGGCGGATAAAAACAAATTCAGATTCTGATCAAATTCCCCATGCTTGTCCCTTCATCTTCCCAGCTCTCTCTGCCTCCTCTCCCTCGCTCCCCTTTGACCTGTCACACTCGGTGATTAACCTTCCATCCATTGAGGTTCACGGTTGGTTTCCTGCCATTCAGACTGACCCTGTGGTTCCTCCGGGGGATAAGTACTTCCATGTAACACGCTCACTTAACTAGCTGAGCTAAAGCTGATATCATCAGACATGGAAAACTGTGTGGAAATGAAGCGTAAGCCGCTACGCTGTTGACATTCTGTTAGCCGGTCTAGAACATTCTGCTGACGTACACAAGGTGCAGGCATGACTCAAACTCAGGAATGTCACCTTTTAGGGTGCGTGACGAACATAACTGGGTACTGGGGTCAGTGGGAGCATGGGAGGGAGAGGGGCAGAGACAGGTCAAGGGGACATGGGGGGGGGGAGAGGGGCAGAGACAGGTCAAGGGGACATGGGGGGGGGGGAGGGGCAGAGACAGGTCAAGGGGACATGGGGGGGGGGGAGAGGGGCAGAGACAGGTCAAGGGGACATGGGGGGGGGGGAGGGGCAGAGACAGGTCAAGGGGACATGGGGGGGGGGGGAGAGGGGCAGAGACAGGTCAAGGGGACATGGGGGGGGGGGGAGAGGGGGAGAGACAGGTCAAGGGGAGATGGGTGGGGGGAGGGAGAGGGGGGGATACAGGTCAAGGGGAGATGGGTGGGGGGAGGGAGAGGGGGGGAGACAGGTCGAAGGGAGATGGGTGGGGGGAGGGAGAGGGGGGGAGACAGGTCGAAGGGAGATGGGTGGGGGGAGGGAGAGGGGGGGAGACAGGTCGAAGGGAGATGGGGGGGGGAAGGGGGGGAGACAGGTAGAGGGGAGATGGGTGGGGGGAGGGAGAGGGGGGGAGACAGGTAGAGGGGAGATGGGGGGGGGAGAGGGGGGGGAGACAGGTAGAGGGGAGATGGGGGGGGGGAGAGGGGGGGGGAGACAGGTAGAGGGGAGATGGGGGGGGGAGAGGGGGGGGAGACAGGTAGAGGGGAGATGGGGGGGGAGGGAGAGGGGGGGAGACAGGTAAAGGGGAGATGGGGGGGGGAGAGGGGGGGGGGGACAGGTAGAGGGGAGATGGGGGGGGGATATAAGAAGATAGGAGAATGGGGGAAGATAATTCCATCCATCTTAGAGCTGGACCAGGCTGGTCATACCTATGGAAGGAAACACAGGTCTCTGATGTACCAGCAAAGTCACAATCTAAACAGGTTCCTCATCATCTGGATCCAATTATCCTTCTGGAGTCTGGTTCTTTCTGGTCTGGAGGGTTCTTGAAGGATCTGGACGATTCCACATGTGTGTTCGCTACATAACCCAAAACAGGGGGACAATGAGTAGCTTTATTTTGAAATCCTAGAAGGGGGAGGCGGGAGGGGGGGGGGTGATATCAGCTGGTCTAGAGCTTCTATGAGTTACTTCAGTCCTATGCTGATAGAAAGGCTTGTTGACACGATTTTAAAATATGATATTGAAAGGAGTTTAATAAAATGATCTGACTGTCATTTGTGGCAGGTTTACAACAGAACAATGCCACAAAACTCATAACGAATATATTTACCAGAACAAAGTTTATCAAAGTCCATCTTTGCACCTGATATGCGTGGAAATATGAACCCCAGTGTGGTTGAGAACACAAACACCTTCTGCACAGTAAAACCTTCATTACAGAAATAGAGAAAGAATAAACATTGACACAGATGAGAACTACACAGTAAGACTCTCACTCTCCTGCCCCATTTTACCTGCTCCTCTCTCCCCCCTACCTCCCCCTCTATCTTCCCCTTCATCTCCCCCTTCCTTCCCTCCCCCTCTATCTCCCCCTTCCTTCCCTCCCTCCTTCTCTATCCCCCCGCCCTCCCCCTATGCAGTTATTGAAGAGGTGCAGTATTTCTCCTCTGCATGTCTGATGCAAGAGTTATATTGAGAGATCCCAGTATCCCTGTAGCCTTGGTCAAGCAAAGGACTAAGACTTCGACAAGTGGGACAATTGTTCTCCTGAGATCCACCTGAAACTGTTCCACCTGAAGATCCACCTGAAACTGTTCCACCTGTTCCACCTGAAGATCCACCTGAAACTGTTCCACCTGTTCCACCTGAAGATCCACCTGAAACTGTTCCACCTGTTCCACCTGAAGATCCACCTGAAACTGTTCCACCTGTTCCACCTGAAGATCCACCTGAAACTGTTCCACCTGTTCCACCTGAAGATCCACCTGTGACAACAGCTGTCATCCTCAACACCTCAGTCAATATTTGAAGATCATTCAGGTGTGCTAACTTCATGGTGTATTCAGTCATTCATCCAGAAATATGGACTAAATATACACTGGTACACTCTTGCACGTGTGTCGTCCCTGTACTTGCTGTAAGTCGCTCTGGATGAGAGTTAAAGGACTAATAAAAACACAACATATTTACTGAAGCCACATTTGATTAGCTAAACACATAAAGTCCTGGTGTCATGGTAATAATCTGAGAAAACATCATTCAAGCTGTTTTATTGGGTGACATTCTGACTGATGCACGGTTCTTTGTTATGATATTTGTGCTGCGGTAAATGTGTGTGTGTGTGTGTGTGTCTCCCCCCATGCATACAGCACATACTAATACATTCAGAATCATTCCCAGACATTTCAGCCTTACTCTCTGTGAACTGCATGTTGGACAGTTCCTCTGAGTCTTCTGAGAAACGTTCTTAAAACTCAACACAGAGCAGGAAATACCACCAGAAACCACATGTGACCTTTGACCTCTCCACCCAGTCCGCATGTGAGTGTATCAGTGAGTATCAGTGAGTATCAGTGAGTATCTTCAGTATCTCATCATGTCATTAACACTATTCATGCTCGCTGTCCATCCACACAGCGGAGGGAGTTTCCACTCTAGTTTCTGGTTCCCATGTTTCATGTTTCTTCAAATGCAGAACAGTAATAGAACACAAACGACCCGTTAACATGAGCAGCCTAACATCTGATCCTGTTCTCTTTATTAGCCTCACTGTGTTTCCTTGTCTCTCATGTTCTCCCCCTGAGGTGAGGTAGGGTGGAGTGCCAGAACAAGATGAGAGATATTTCATGTTAGAGATCGGAGCTTGATTAAAGTCAACAAATCACTGATCGACTGTCTAATCAATCAGTCAATCCATCAACAAACCCAAAACAATCCCATTTCTATTAAGATTGATTGTGTGATGCTAATGCTGTGGTATTGATCATGTTAGTCAACAATGCTGATTGATCTATTATTTAGTAAATGGCTACCTGGAGATCAATAAGGCCCTTAGGCTAATGATCCCCCTCTGCTTTATGTCGTCCTCTTCCACCAATTCTCTTTCTGTCATTCTCACTCACTGTTGTCTTTAATCCTCTCTCCCTTCCCATTCATCTCTCCTTTCCTTCATCTTGTCATCTACTCCCCCTCTCTCCCCCTCTCTCCCCCTCTCTCCCCCATTCAGAAGTACCACTCTGAACTGCAGCCAGGTCAGTCAGAGGTCATGCGTTCGTTGTCCATGCATCATCCATCCATCACCATGGTGATGACGCTCCCAAACAGGGACCCTTCCTCACCAAACACTGTCATAGGTCAACTGGCCAGTGGTCAAAACCAGACCCTCAACATCATGTTGTTCTACATGACTGGAGTGACCAATAAGAAAGAAAGATGACCCCTTATTAGTCCCACAGTGGAGACATTTTGTGTGCTGTGTGAGTGTGTGTGTGCTGTGTGAGTGTGTGTGTGCTGTGTGAGTGTGTGTGTGCTGTGTCAGTGTGTGTGTGCGCGCTGTGCCAGTGTGTGTGTGCTGTGTCAGTGTGTGTGCGCTGTGCCAGTGTGTGTGTGCTGTGTCAGTGTGTGTGCGCTGTGTGAGTGTGTGTGTGTGCGCGCTGTGTCAGTGTGTGTGCGCTGTGTCAGTGTGTGTGCGCTGTGTGAGTGTGTGTGTGCTGTGTCAGTGTGTGTGCGCTGTGTGAGTGTGTGTGTGTGCGCGCTGTGTCAGTGTGTGTGCGCTGTGTCAGTGTGTGTGCGCTGTGTCAGTGTGTGTGTGCTGTGTCAGTGTGTGTGCGCTGTGTCAGTGTGTGTGTGTGCGCGCTGTGTCAGTGTGTGTGTGCTGTGTCAGTGTGTGCGCGCTGTGTCAGTGTGTGTGTGCTGTGTCAGTGTGTGTGTGTGCGCACTGTGTCAGTGTGTGTGTGCTGTGTCAGTGTGTGCGCGCTGTGTCAGTGTGTGTGTGCTGTGTCAGTGTGTGTGTGTGCGCACTGTGTCAGTGTGTGTGTGCTGTGTCAGTGTGTGTGCTGTGTCAGTGTGTGTGCTGTGTCAGTGTGTGTGCGCTGTGTCAGTGTGTGTGCGCTGTGTCAGTGTGTGTGTGCTGTGTCAGTGTGTTTGTGCTGTGTCAGTGTGTGTGCTGTGTCAGTGTGTGTGCGCTGTGTCAGTGTGTGTGCCCTGTGTGAGTGTGTGTGCGCTGTGTGAATGTGTGTGTGTGCTGTGTCAGTGTGTGTGTGCTGTGTCAGTGTGTGTGTGCTGTGTCAGTGTGTGTGTGCTGTGTCAGTGTGTTTGTGCTGTGTCAGTGTGTGTGCTGTGTCAGTGTGTGTGCGCTGTGTCAGTGTGTGTGTGCTGTGTGAGTGTGTGTGCGCTGTGTGAATGTGTGTGTGTGCGCATTTACAACAGCAATTTGCTCCTCAAAAAGTTTCATCAGCCCACAAAACAATCTCAGGTTTGTTTGAAAACCTCTTGAAAACAAGGTAATTGATCTAATTCCTTAGTCTGATCATTATCTACCACTGGGGTCGTATGGTGACCTTAAGTGTGGCTATCCTGATTGGGTGACCGCCCCCCCCCATGGGGTCATTCAGCTGACGGCTCCACAGACAGACAGGAGATTGTACAGATATGTCACCCCCCCCCCCCCAATTATCTCCTGCTAATCCAATCAGCAAACTTCTAAAACCTGCACACACATCTTCACCCCAACCTCCAGGGATTCTTGTGTTTTAGCTGCCATCTTACTTCCTGTGTGCTTGTTCTCAGAGTGACAGGGAGACCGAACACACCAGGACAGCCAAGGGGCCCCAGCTGGACATGATGTTAAGGGCCCCAGCTGGACATGATGTTAAGGGCCCCAGCTGGACATGATGTTAAGGGCCCCAGCTGGACATGATGTTAAGGGCCTCGGGGCCAAATCTGGAGCTACTGGAGCTGGGGAGCCACACACAGAGACTGTGGGTTTGCTTGTGTGTGCACATGTTTGGCAAAATGTGTGTGTGTGTGTGTGTGGTTGTGTTTGCACACAGAGACACAGAGCTAATCTATCGTAGCCTGAGGGTCAGAGACACGGGTCTAATCTAGTCTGACCTCGGGGGTCACATGACCTCGGGGGTCATAGACAGGTATATGAGATAAGGCTGGAAGCAGCTGAGCAGAGTCACGGCTGGTGAGACTGTCATCTATATCACAGCACTCTGGAGATGTGAGGACACTGTCCCCACCCTCCCACCCCACACTCACTCCTTTATTTCCCTGCAGGCATCTGAGATCAATCAATGCTTCACTCCTGCATCACCAGATTCTTCTCCAGTTCAGTCGCTCTAATAGAGCTTTTGGATTAATGATCAAAAGAATGTACTGTTGATTGATAAAATTCCCAATTTCCTTCGGAAAGCTTGAAAACATTTGGAATCTTAAGTTACAATACGGTGATAGACTATTTGAAAGGGCAAGGTAAATACAAACCCTATTCCAAAAAAAGTTGGGACACTGTACAAATTGTGATAAAAAAAAGGAACGTAATAATTTACAAATCTCATAAACTCATATTTTATTCGCAGTAAAACATAGATAACATATGAAATGTTGAAAGTGAGACATTTTGAAATGTCATGCCAGATATTGGATCATTTGAGATTTCCTGAGAACTAAACATCCCATTATGTTTTTATTCACAATTTGTCCCAACTTTTTGGGAATCAGGTTTGTAAACTGAGGGAGTGGATTTACTTCCTCAAGTGACCAGAACTAACACATCAAGTATGATAAAGAAAGAATAAAAACATTTATATAAATAGACAGAGACCGATAGGCAGATTGAAGGATTCAAACAAGACTGAATTTGAGAGAACACCAGACTACGCAACAGACAGATCGGAAAAATAAAGTTAGCGTATCTGACAGAATCCGAGTGTTTTGGTTACATCATGAAGGACTAAAGCTTTCAGCTTGTTTGTGTTGGGAGGATTTTCAACAGAGATGAAAGTCCCTTTGTATAATCCACAAAGCAAACGCCACTTGTTTACTTACAGCCCTGAAGATCTTCATAAACCAGAGTAGAAGACAGAGAACTGATGCTCCCACCTCTCCTCCTCCCTAGCTACCTCCATCCTCACTCCCTCCTTTCATAATCAGATTGAAGCATAAACAATTATCAACCAAATACACAAGTTGAATCTCTCCATTCTCTCAAGTCTGTTTCACGAGCTGGTCTGAGTGTAGAGGGCACAGCACAAAAAAGAGAAAAGAGAGACACAGAGAGAGAGACAGAGAGAGAGAGAGAGAGAGAGAGAGAGAGAGAGAGAGAGAGAGAGAGAGAGAGAGAGAGAGAGAGAGAGAGAGAGACAGAGAGGAGAGCAGGGGAAGATAAATTAAAAAGTGAGAGTGATGTGTTCTGGCCTCAGTATTGTTCTACTGTGTACACCACCAAGCATGGAGGTCAATAATAGAGGCTCAGTGTGGGCCGGATCAACTGGACGCTGTGACGTGTGAGTGGGGATGTGTGTGAGGATGTGAGTGGGGATGTGAGTGAGGATGTGAGTGGGGATGTGTGTGAGGATGTGAGTGAGGATGTGAGTGAGGATGTGAGTGAGGATGTGAGTGAGGATGTGAGTGAGGATGTGAGTGAGGATGTGAGTGAGGATGTGTGTGAGGATGTGAGTGAGGATGTGTGTGAGGATGTGAGTGAGGATGTGAGTGAGGATGTGAGTGAGGATGTGTGTGAGGATGTGAGTGAGGATGTGAGTGAGGATGTGAGTGGGGATGTGAGTGGGGATGTGTGTGAGGATGTGAGTGAGGATGTGTGTGAGGGAACTGTAAAGATGTGTTTATTAAAGGAGTGTGGTTTTTAATGGCATTTGCATGGTCAGTTCAGCATGTATACTTAGTGACAAAGGATTCGTTTCTGCACTCCTGAACAGGGGAGGTGTGCACACACCTGTATTTGCAGAGTTGTGTGTGTGTGTGTGTGTGTGTGTGTGTGTGTGTGTTGGGAGGGGACACGTGAATGTGTGTGCCTTTGTTGTTCACAGATGTAGAGTTTCCTGAAAGCCAGTTTCTTTGTTTCATGCATGTTGTGAGTTCAGGTTTCCAGCATGTTGAAACAGGAGAGCTGTCAGCACACTGGGCAGAGCCTGGGGCAGACAGAGAGACCACCACAACACACACACACAGAGACACACACACACACACACACACACACACACACACACACACACACACACACACAAACACACTCAGGGTACACAAAACATTCAAGGACACACATCCACATAAGTGTAAACTCGCTTTTTCTTTACAAATGCATGTGACTGGGCACACTGGGCAGAGCCTGGGGCAGACAGAGAGAGACCACCACAACACATACACACACACAGAGAGACACACACACACACACACACAGACACAGACACACACACACACTGGCAGAGCCTGGGGCAGACAGAGAGACCACCACAACACACACACACACACACACAGAGAGACACACACACAGACACAGAACACACACACAAACACACACACTCATGTGCAGTGTCATTCAGTCAGGTATGTAATTATCTGCATTTTTATCTGACTGCAGTTTACGAGCTCAGTCAGGTGAGCTGAGCGGTTAGAGAGTCAGGCTAGTAATCAGAATGTTCCGGTTCGAACTCCGGCTGTGTCAACATTATGTTGTGTCCTTGGTCAAGGTACTTCACCCTACTTCCCTCAGGGGGGAATGTCCCTGTACTTGCTGTAAGTCTCTCTGGATAAGAGCGTCTGATAAATGATGTCATGTAAATGCTTTGTGATGACCAAGAACCAGCATGCCTCACTTCAGTTCCTCTTCTCAACACACCAGGGGGTCAGACTGAGTCTAGTGTTCCCATCAGTCTACACAGGAAGTTGGTGTCCAAAACAATGTGATTACTTTTTATAATTGATTTAAAGAATTACTCATTCGAATAATCCTTTGGAAAGGAGATTCAATGAGGATTGAGTCACATAATTGAGTCACTTAATCCCTTAGAGAAAGGTTTGAAAGAATTTAACAAATTGTGCTTTATCTCTCGGTCACTCACCAAGACACCCCCCCACCCCCTTCCTCCAGCCAACCACCCCCCCTTCCAACCCCCCCCCC
>CM059297.1:835000-845000 GCA_030340665.1 Neosalanx taihuensis | reverse complement strand
CACTCAAGTCAGACCTTCTGACACAGTGAAGGACATGAGGTGACTTGCTGTGATGCACACATTTCTGGGAAGGCAGAAATGTTGACATTCCTGAAGAATCGCTTCAGAGGGAATTTGAAAAAGCCTGTTGTCAGCACTGTGACATTACAGTACTCTGAATCATGTTGCTAGACAGCAGTGTTGACTGTCTGGGATCACACGAATGGGGGGGGGGGGGGGGGGGGGGGGTGTCCCTGTACTTGCTGTGAGTCGCTCTGGATAAGAGCGTCTGCTAAATGACTGTATGTAAATGTTATCAGCAGCCAGGCTTGAAGACTCTCTGTCTATCTCTCTATCCCTGCTGTCCTGATGATAGAACCGTTCTGTTATCTTGGTGTTCTCTGTCCCTTTAAGGTGGTTCTAAAGATGAAACACTTCTGCCCCCTCTCCTCCTGTTCCTCATTCTGATTGGCTGGCAGGAGGAGAGGGGAAAATAAGCAGAGCAGACAGATGATCATGGGCATCGTCATAGCGATGTTTACCTCCGAGCAGATCGTAAAACACAAGACTGTGCCATCCTTCAATAAACACAGCACACACAAACACACAGCCACCCACAGACACCCACACCTCCCCACCCACACACACACATAGGGAGGCAGGCAGACACACACACACACACACACAGGTGAGCAGTAACAGATATGCACAGACACGCACACACAAACTTAATCATATATTAATACAAGCACAACCAGGGAGACCAACATAAATATCAGAGAAAACCTTCCGTCTGTGCTCGTAAGGCTCTGTTATTTCCCTGAACCCATATTGAGATGAATAGGCTGGTGGAAGGTTCTGGCATCTGTCTTATTTGATTTACTGTGCAGACCTTTGCTGTGGCTGTTTATCTTTGTTAATCCATACATGGATTAAGAAGTCGTTAAACTTAGGGCAGCATGCTCTGTGTTTCTCTGGGTGGTGTCAGTAGAACTACATGAGTTCCTGTTCTACCTAGGCTGGGTGTGAATGAGTGAGTGAACATTTGGGTGTTCCTCACCCAACACATTCATCAGAAAGCGGGGCTCTGCTGTAGAGATTAGGACCCTGTTTCATACTGGATTGTTCAATTTATTGGTTTTGATTAAACTTTTCAACTGAAGCTGCTTTGCTGAACACATTCCCTCTTGCTGGGGAGATGAGAAGAAACATTCTTCTCTTCACTTTTTGTATTTTGATTTGCAAATAAGCAGGAACTAATGCACACTTTTCCATATAAATATAAATAAAAAGCATGCTCTTTGTATAACCCATCTGAATCAGAGAATGACTGTCAGAGTTTTCCCTTCTGGAACCTGTTAGTGCTGTCTAACCCTGAGCAGGTCCCAAGAGAGCCACCGCCTTCTGACTATTCAGACCAGAATCCAAACAAGTTAGGTCAAGATGGAAGAAGTGGCACTCGATGAGACGCTGCATTGTTTTCCTCAAGCCACACGAGAGGAACTCTGTCTATAGACAACCACCACCATCGCAAGACCAGAGTTCTCTCTCTGTGTGTGCCTGTTAGATCGCAGGGGATCCTGGCTGCTGGCCCACCCAGACCCCCCCCTGACTTCTGGAAGCCCCAGAATAGCTGAAGCCTGATACCAGCAGAGTACAACAGAGCGCTCACATAACTCTTCTTTGTTAACTCCTTCACACAATAAGACCTAAGGTCTTCAAACTCTCTTTCTACTGCAATTTCTGGGAATTTTTGGGGACAAATTAAGGTTTTCTTATCTTATTCTTCTTTTTTTTGTCAACGTTCCTTCTTCCTTCTCTCTATTTCTCTCTCTCTTTGTCTCTCTCTCCCTCCCTCCTTCCTCCTGTCTTCCTCTCTGTCCCTCTGTGTGCTATGTAGAGGTAGTGGCATGAGAGGTGTGATGATATCGGAGTGTGACTGTAAGGTTAAGATGTTTTCCTGTTTGTGTTATTGATTGTTAAAGCTACATATCTATAGATATGTTTCTGTTGTACTTAATGAAGATGTGGGCTTGGAGGTCATATCCACTGGGTAAAGACTGTTCCAGAATGATCTAGTTATGAGAAAGAACCACATCTGCTGAAGGAAAGGGAATCAGATTTCATAGTTTTGAACTAAATAGAAAACAGGTCTCCTTGAGTGAGGGAGAAAATAAATCATAAATCAAATCAAGTTTCTATTAAATGTTGTCAGTTTTGGAACCTAAGTGTCAACATGGGATGTTATTCCAGAACAACGACAGACTTTTGATCGTCATCTTTTTTTTAATAACGACGATTGTTTCCAGATTGCCGTCCGTTCCATGGCAGAATATGTTGACGCTGAATGCTTACAGGTTTCTTCATGTTTTCTTTTTGTATTTCTCATGTGATTCTTCATTTTCTTCCATTATTTCTTAGTTATTTTCTTTACTTTCTCGTTTGTTTGTCTTGGCCCATTCTAATGAGCCGATTCGAATCTTGTTGTTCTGTCATGGAAAGATTTGAATCACTTGGATTGAATTAGTGGTGTGTGTATGCTGGCTGCCTGCTGTCTTGTGCTGGTGTGCCTGTCTGCTATTATGTAGAGCAAATCAAACACACCCAATCCCAGTTAAGACTTCCTGGAAAACTCATCTGGTCGACCTGCCTAACTGGTTCATAAAGCAAGAGAACCTGAACATGATTCATGAATGAATCCTGATGATGATGTGAGGGAAGTTTCTGTGTACTGAGTCAGTCAAGATGGCATCTCTGTTTTTAATTGATTTATTTGCAGTAAACGTACAATTAACAGAATGTTCGGTGACCAATCACAACGGAGGACTCATATCGTTAGAGTCGTTCCAGCTGGGCCTTTAGTGAACCTACAACAGAGTCTCCTCGATGGGCAACCAATCAATACAGCGGTGCCTGTGATTGGCTAACCCTAGTCGGTGACAGTTAGGACCTCATGAGCTAGACCAGGAGCCCCTAATGTGCTTTGATGTCTCATCTCCTGTCTTAATGAGGAGACAGACATTAAACACAGGCAGGACACAGGATATCATCTCAGGGCATCTGGACATTTATTCATTTAGCAGGACAGACTAGAGTTCCACAACCTCTGGTTTGTTAACTGGTATCATAAATAAAGTTCCTTACATTGCTTAAGACACTCTACCTGGCTGTCCTAAATTCACCTGGGGGAAAAGGTATATTGCTCTCTCTCTCTCTCTCTCTTTCTCTCTCTCTCTCTCTCTCTCTCTCTCTCTCTCTCTCTCTCTCTCTCTCTCTCTCTCTCTCTCTCTCTCTCTCTCTCTCTCTCTCTCTCTCTCTCTCTCTCTCTCTCTCTCTCTCTCTCTCTCTTTCAAACCCTGGAGGAAAGCATGAGCAGCATACAGTTCTCTGGAACACTCTGGAACAATTACACTTTCCGCTGGACTGGAACGCGTACTTTGTGTGTGTGAGTGTGTGTGTGTGTATTCCAGTTCATGTTTGGACCCCACGGTTTCTAGTGAACATAAAGTAATGCGTGATGGTGTGTGATTAATCGTTTAAGACAACCATGTCTTCATTACAACCCCAGCATATCAGTCAGTCAGTAATCTCAGCCATATGCACCAATCTTCCTACCCATCATGTACAGTACTTATGTTACCAGTGTGTGTGTACACTTTTTGTGTATGTGACCCTCTGTATCCATGTAGTGTGTGTATGGTGTTGGAGACCTTCCACGCCAGGGCCCTGTACTACCAGTCAAGATTTGGCAATAATGAGATAACTTCAAGTTTAAACCAATACAGAAACCAAATACAGTTAACATGTCCTTAGACCAGGGGTGTCAAACTCATGCCATCACGGGCCAAGAGGGTGCAGGTTTTCGCGTCAACCAAGCCCCTACACCAGCTGATATCGATAACGAGTTTGATTTCACTAAGTGGAGAAACGCGTTGGTGAAATCAGCTGGTGTAGGGGCTTGGTTGACGCGAAAACCTGCACCCTCTTGGCCCGCGATGGCATGAGTTTGACACCCCTGCCTTAGACTGAACCATGTGCTGGTGGTGCCCCCTGTTGTCAGCTAGGGTGTACAATAAAAACTACATTGATTACTTCATCTTTTTTATTATTTTGCCACCTTGAACATCACCTTTAAAAAAACCTTTTTTGTAATACAGCAAAACACCTTTTTTTTTACCTAGTCACAAAGTTATCACCCCAATGATACCCCCCCACCCACCCCCCTCAGCAAGGACTAAGGGTTGTAACTTCCTGTCTGAAAGAGCTTGATGACGATGCCTTCCTGTGGCCCCAGCTTCAAGTCATCCAGGGAGATGGCTCCTAAACGGTTCATCCCTGTGCTGGCCAAGAACACTCCTGCACTGGGCAGGCTAGGAGCCCAGGCTGGGTCCAGAGCATGGCTCTCTGATCCCAAGTTCACCACCACTAACACATGTACACAACCCCACGAACGCAGGAAAGCCAGGATGGGAGGGGAGAAGGACGAGGAGGAGTTGCTGGATGAGGAGGAGTTGCTGGAGGAGGAAGAGAGGGAGGTGCTGTTGAAGGAGAGGAAGTAGAGGCTGCCGAAGAGGAGGGCCTCCTCTCGTCCTCTGAGGTGACTGAGGGAGGTGAAGAGGGACACTGCTGAACGCTGAAGCTGCTCCTCATCCTGAGGAGGGGAGGAGGAAGGAGAGGAGGGGAAGATGAAGGAGAGGATGAAGGAGAGAAGGGGAGGAGGAAGGAGAAGAGGAGAGGGGAAGGAGGAGGGGAAGATGAAGGAGAGGAGGAGAGGGGAGGAGAGGATGAAATAGAGAAGGGGAGGAGGAAGGGACGAAGGAGAGGATAAGACAGAGTTAAAAGAAAGAAGGAGTGCAGATGGAGAGTGAGAAGACATTATATTGTGTTATAAGATCAAATAAAAACAATCCTTCATTTGTCTTGCAGCGGGGAAATTGCAGTTTGCAACAACAGCAGGGTAACAGCAATCAAGAGTAACAATATAAAACTCACCATATCTATGTGGGTGTGTTGACCCTGCATCAAGCCCGTATGGGGGGGGGGAGAGAGAGAGAGAGAGAGAGAGAGAGAGAGAGAGAGAGAGAGAGAGAGACAGATGAATAGCATCACTCAGCTATGCAACATATGATGACGCAACCACGATGACCTGTGTCAAACAATGACCCGCAGGAGAGACCACCTGGGATACAGCTCTGAATGACTGATCTCTTCAATGACCCGCAGGAGAGACCACCTGGGATACAGCTCTGAATGACTGATCTCTTCAATGACCCGCAGGAGAGACCACCTGGGATACAGCTCTGAATGACTGATCTCTTCAATGACCCGCAGGAGAGACCACCTGGGATACAGCTCTGAATGACTGATCTCTTCAATGACCCGCAGGAGAGACCACCTGGGATACAGCTCTGAATGACTGATCTCTTCAATGACCCGCAGGAGAGACCACCTGGGATACAGCTCTGAATGACTGATCTCTTCAATGACCCGCAGGAGAGACCACCTGGGATACAGCTCTGAATGACTGATCTCTTCAATGTGCAGCTGCTACTTTAGTGAGGTAGGTCTCTCTCTAGTATCTACTGTGCTACTGACCTGAGTGGGGTTGATCTCTTCTCCGTGTTTCACAACAGGAGATCCAGGCAGGGTCATCATCAGGACCATGAGGACTCTCTGCAGACGCCATGACAACTCCTCTCCCAGCTGACACACACACACACACACACGTTACATTTACATGTTAGTCATTTAGCAGACGCTCTTATCCAGAGAGACTTACAGAAAGTACAGGGACATTCCCCCCTGAGGCAAATAGGGTGAAGTGCCTTACCCAAGGACACAAGGTCATGTCGGCACAGCCAGGAATCGAACCAGCAACGTTCTGATCAGTTTCAGTGTTCAGAGATAAGGTGGAATCAAGCTTGACTCAACCCAAAAAGCTTATCTGGTATTTCCTACCATCCAGCTGGGCCATGCATCGTCCACTGGTGTATCCAGGAGCGTTTCCACAGCAACCGCCACTTCCTGTATGGACAGGAGGTGATGCGCTTGTGGCAGGAGTGACCTTGTGACCAGCTCGACCAATGAGCTGTTAGAGAAGCTGGAGTTGTTTGGAAAATCTCCTTTCTGTGTCACCATCATTATCCTGCGCACACACACACGCGTATACACACACACACACACACCTGTCAGCAGTGAGCAAGCCATTGTGTACACGGGGTGTGCGGTGTGTTCAGATGACCAGACTACCTCTCATCATCTTCAGTGCTGAACTCCTCAAGCAAAACTCTCAACTCCATCAGAATCTGAATCATTTAGAAAACAGGATTATATTCATACATTTCCAATAATTGTATTAATAAAAATGTAAAGGCTACCCAGTTGTATCTCCTCAGATGTTTTCATCGGTACCTTCTGTGAGTACGCTGTGTCCGAGTCACAGATCCCAAATCCAGCCACACCCTGGTCCAGCCAGTAACGAACGGCCTTCTGGGTAATAAACCGGGTTAAATACTCGATCCTACAGTGATCCAGAGGGAACACCACTGCTGTGCTGTCGTACCTGAGCATCGCTGTCCTTCATCTGGACCTCAGACGCACCCAGATCCAGATCGCACCAGTCCAGGACCACCTTCAGGCCTGCAGGAAGGGGGAGGGGGTGAGAGGGGGAGGGAGAGAGAGGGGGAGGAAGAGGGTGAGAAGGAGAGGAAGGGAGGTGAGAGGGAGAGAGAGAAAGGGAGGAAGAGGGAGAGAGAGGGAGGAAGAGGGCGGGGGGGGGAAGAGGGCAAGAGAGAGGGGTGAGAGGGGGAGGAAGAGGTGAGAGGGTCTTTTTGCTGGCTGATTTACAGTAGTTTATTGAAAATGTGCTTATGTCCTTTTTGTTTTGAACCTGCTCCTCAGAATGACTAGGTACAAGGCGGGAGTTTGATAGGATCACAAATCAAAACAATAGGAATGTATAGTGATAGTTATCATTCAGTCAGCAACAAAGACCAAGATAATTAGGGATGAATATTACACAGTATAAAAAAAACATCCACAACCACAAATATTGAGTTTCTGTCTCAGTCTTAAAAGTCCTGACGATGGTCCAGTTCTTACCAGCCTTGTGACTCTCCATGAGAAGATGCTGGAGCTGGGGTACAGTCCCCACCCTGGGGTCCAGCACGGACAGGTCTGGGGGGGAAGCAGTACTGTTGAAGAGCCCCTCCAGCACCAGAGCCCCCACCCCCAGAGACTGCAGGTAGGGGAGGTGCTCACTAACCGCTAGGAGGAACAGAAAGTCCGTCATACTTCCAATCTTACATTTACATGTATTCATTTAGCAGACGCCTTTATCCAAACATACTAGGATCTGTCATGATACACTGCCAAACAGAGCCACATAGGCAAGCTTACCACAAATTGTACAGAGGAAGATTTTTATTAAAAAGTGAATTCTTATAGATTCAGCCCATGAGAAGATGGACACCTGGACTCACCTATGACCCCAGCTCCCTGTGTGTCTGCCTCCATGAACATTGCGGGCTTTAGGCGGTAGAACAGCGCCTTCTGCCACCACAGCAGGGTCGGTGCAGTCGGTCGAGGACTCTGGATGATGATGGCGATGGAAACACCGAGCATCGTCAGCCACAGTAACCAGAAGGACACGATGAGACGGGAGCGAATCTTCTTCCACTTCGGTCCTCCTGCTTCTCGCTCCAGCTGCTCCTTGGTCAATGGAGCCCATTTCCTCGGTTCTGGTTCAGACTCCGGGATCAGGAGCGGCACTGTCTCTGACACCCCCAGGGGGCCCTCATGGGGCCCCTGACCCCCAGCCACCACGCTGCCGTACCCCGGGTCACCGTTCACGTTCATCGGCATTTTCGGCTGTTATAACTGGGTTTCAGGTGCGACAGAGACAACAGCGGTGAGTTTGTAACAAAGTGTTAAGTTAAATCTTCAGCTGTATCACTTCACACTAAAACCTTCCGATCAAGGAAATGAAACATGTTCGCTATTAAAGACTGTTACTAGTTTGGATTCTCAAAGGATAAGGACATTGTCCGTTTACACAGCAGCCTTTCCCAGTGAACAGGTGAGGTGGATTGACAGAATCACCCACCCTTGATAGGACCCTTAAGATGGAAGCCAGGTGTGTTGATTGACCCTATTGACTCTGTGTGGTACTGCATAATTTCGCCTAGACCAGTGGTGTTCAACCCTCCTCCTCTGTCCTGAAGGTTTTCGATGTTGCTTTGCTCCAGCACACCTGATTCTAATGAAGGATCATTATGAGGCTTCCACAGAGCTTGATAACGACCCCTTCATTAGAATCAGGTGTTCTGGAGCAGGGAAACATCTAGAACTGTCAGGACAGTGGGCCTTGAGGATCAGGTTTAGACACATGTGGCCTTGCCAAAGACCCTCAGCCCACAAACACTCACCTAGGGACCTCCAGTCCTTTAACTCTCTGTATGTGTTCTGAACCTCCTCAGTTCTTGGTGTCTTGATCAGTCTGTCCTTCTCTTCCTCCTCTCTTCCTCCTCTCTACCTCCTCTTCAGTGGGAATGTGCTTGAGGGGGACTTGTGATGCTGCCGGCCATCACTTCTGCTTTCTGACTGGTCGGGGGTGAAGGGTTGACAGCGGTAGGCTGAGCCAATTGAATCGCCTCGTTTGCTAATTAGCAAGTCGGTGTTGGATCTTGCCTCACCCAGGCAACACATTCTAGTGAACCCGTGTTTGGGTGTGACTGCTCCTAACCTGCCAGGCGCTGAGGCAGGAGCTGATCAGGGACGTCAGATCTGCAGGTAAACTACAACTCAGGCTTGATATGAGAATGTGGGCCTCTTTGACCTTTGCTGATCTTACTCTTGACCTTGGAAAACAGCAGCAGGGATTTCTGGGATTGTGTTAGCCAAGGGTAACAAGGGTTAACGAGGTTAACTTCAGGTTTAACTCGGGGGTTTCTGTATTGGGTTAAACCTGAAGTTACCTCGTTTAAACACCAAATCTTGATTGGTAGACCAGGCCCCTGGTCTGAACTAGGTAGAACTGAGTATTTCAAAAATGACACAATGTTCATGTTGTGTGATCTCTTTTATTGCCCCATATGAAGTTATGGGCTTGTAGTACAACAAACAAACATGAGACCATTTTGTATAACAGTCTTTAAATATACCTGACAAATCAGGTGAGGTTCCACAATGTGTAAGGTAATATATAAAGTAATATCACATTCACTGACGGAGTGAAAAACTAGTGATAGGGTAGCTTTAACGTGCTATACATTGACACCTCCCATTTAGCAGAGTGCTACTCTCAGCAAGTATGAGGTATGAAAATGGTTTCAAGTCGTTAAACTTCCCAACCCCGATCCTAACCTTCATCCCTCCTTTCTCTCTCTCTCTCTCTTTCTCTCTCACTCTTTCCATTTTCTCTCTCTCTTTCACCCTGTCCCTCTCTCTCCCACTTCCTCTCTCTCTTACGATATGATATTACGACGGACAACTGTATTATAGTCTTTCTAGACCCCCCCCCTTTTCTTTCCTTCCCCCACCTCTCTCACTCTTTCCTCCCCCCACCTCTCTCTTTCCCCCTTCCCCTCTATTCTCTCTTCCCCTTGTCCTTGTCTCTGATGTTGTGCTGTCTTCCAGCTGCATCTTAGCCCTAACATGCTCCTGCTACAGCATTTCTGACACCTCCACCCCCCCTCTCATGATCCTGTAAACCATCATCCAGTGAACTGGGGTCATCACAAGACCTCCTCTCACACTGATGCACGTGAGCCTGGGGCTTGTGCACGTGAGGCTGGGACTAGTGCACGTGAGCCTTGGGCTCATGCATGTGAGCCTGGGGCTAGTGCACGTGAGCCTGGGTCTTGTGCACGTGAGGCTGGGACTAGTGCACCTGAGCCTGGGGCTCATGCATGTGAGCCTGGGGCTACTGCATGTGAGCCTGGGGCTCATGCATGTGAGCCTGGGGCTACTGCATGTGAGCCTGGGGCTACTGCATGTGAGCCTGGGGCTCATGCATGTGAGC
>CM059297.1:805000-830000 GCA_030340665.1 Neosalanx taihuensis | reverse complement strand
GTACAGACACTCTGTAGAGGCAGAGGTACAGACACTCTGTAGAGGCAGAGGTACAGACACTCACCTTATAGAGGCAGAGGTACAGACACTCTGTAGAGGCAGAGGTACAGACACTCAACTTATAGAGGCAGAGGTACAGACACTCTGTAGAGGCAGAGATACAGACACTCACCTTATAGAGGCAGAGGTACAGACACTCTGTAGAGGCAGAGGTACAGACACTCTGTAGAGGCAGAGGTACAGACACTCACCTTATAGAGGCAGAGGTACAGACACTCTGTAGAGGCAGAGGTACAGACACTCTGTAGAGGCAGAGGTACAGACACTCACCTTATAGAGGCAGAGGTACAGACACTCTGTAGAGGCAGAGGTACAGACACTCTGTAGAGGCAGAGGTACAGACACTCTGTAGAGGCAGAGGTACAGACACTCACCTTATAGAGGCAGAGGTACAGACACTCTGTAGAGGCAGAGGTACAGACACTCTGTAGAGGCAGAGGTACAGACACTCACCTTATAGAGGCAGAGGTACAGACACTCTGTAGAGGCAGAGGTACAGACACTCTGTAGAGGCAGAGGTACAGACACTCACCTTATAGAGGCAGAGGTACAGACACTCACCTTATAGAGGCAGAGGTCGAGGACCTGTGAGCAGATCTCTCTCAGGTCGTCACAGATCTGCATCCTGCTCCTCACGAAGGCACACAGGTCTTCGTTCCCGATGGCGTCCCACACGCCGTCACATGCCAGGATCAGGAACTCGTCCTGGGGCGAGCGCTCCAGCTCGTACAGCTCAGGCTCCGGGGACACCAGCTGCTCCGTCTGCGGACGCCATTCCACCTGGGAGAGAAGGAAGGCTGAGCGGTTAAGGAATCAGGCTAGTAATCCGAATGTTGCCTGTTCGATTGCCGGGGCCATGCACAATGATGTTGGGTGTCCTTGGGCAAGGCACTTCACCCTACTTGCCTCAGGGGGGAATGTCCCTGTACTTGCTGTAAGTCTCTCTGGATAAGATGTAACATGATAACATGTAATCATGAGGAAGTCCTGGTGTCACGTGTACATATCTCCCACTTCCTGTATCCTGGTTTTCTATCGACGAACAGATGAGTGACGCAGTGATACCTACAGTGACACCTACAGTGATACCTACAGTGATACCTACAGTGATACCTACAGTGATACCTACAGTGACACCTACAGTGACACCTACAGTGATACCTACAGTGACACCTACAGTAACACCTACAGTGACACCTACAGTGATACCTACAGTGACACCTACAGTGATACCTACAGTGATACCTACAGTGACACCTACAGTGATACCTACAGTGATACCTACAGTGACACCTACAGTGACACCTACAGTGATACCTACAGTGACACCTACAGTGATACCTACAGTGACACCTACAGTAACACCTACAGTGACACCTACAGTGACACCTACAGTAACACCTACAGTGATACCTACAGTGACACCTACAGTGATACCTACAGTGATACCTACAGTGACACCTACAGTGATACCTACAGTGATACCTACAGTGACACCTACAGTGATACCTACAGTGACACCTACAGTAACACCTACAGTGACACCTACAGTGACACCTACAGTAACACCTACAGTGATACCTACAGTGATACCTACAGTAACACCTACAGTGACACCTACAGTGATACCTGACAGTGATACCTACAGTGATACCTACAGTGACACCTACAGTGACACCTACAGTGACACCTACAGTAACACCTGACAGTGATACCTACAGTGATACCTACAACAGTTACCCAGAGAGACCAAGTGGTTCTTACCTCCTTGAAGTCGAAGTCCCCCAGACTTCGGGAGACAGCCAGAGAGCCGTTGACTCGCTGCAGGGTGACGGACCCTCCAGCATTCTGGATCCTCTCCTTCTCCCGGGGGTTGAAGGGCTTGTGGTCCTCCGTGTAGAAGATCACCTGAGGGGACAGCAGGCACACATCTAGCCTCCTTCCCTTTCAGAGCTATGGGATCTTCTGTAATGTGAGCAGTGGACACATGCTTGGCATGGCCACAGGCATGGCACTCTGGCATCGTATCACACCATCGCCGTGTTCTTAGCTTAGCTCCACATGCGGCGCTATGAAGTCCCACACATGTCCACACACCCCCGTCCTCTCTAACCTCAATGCTCTGCTGCCCCCCCCTCCCCCTCCCCCCCCTTGTCTGTCTGTACTTCCTGTTGGTGGGTGTTGGACTGGTTGCCTCCTGCCTCAGGTACTGCATGCTGCAGTAAAGGCAGGGAGCTCTTCCTCTGTACATCCATACTGCCAAGGTTGAACCTGTTCTCATGTTGTTGAATAAATGGTGACATCCGTGATGTGATTGTCTTGACTGAACTAGTCAAGATGAAGGAGTGATAGTGTGGTGGCGTGATGGTGGCGTGATGGTGGCGTGATGGTGGCGTGATGGTGGCGTGATGGTGGCGTGATGGTGGCGTGATGGTGGCGTGATGGTGGCGTGATGGTGGCGTGATGGTGTGATAGTGGCGTGATGGTGTGATAGTGGCGTGATGGTGGCGTGATGGTGTGATAGTGGCGTGATGGTGTGATAGTGGCGTGATGGTGGCGTGATGGTGGCGTGATGGTGTGATAGTGGCGTGATGGTGTGATAGTGGCGTGATGGTGGCGTGATGGTGGCGTGATGGTGGCGTGATGGTGTGATAGTGGCGTGATGGTGTGATAGTGGCGTGGTGGTGTGATGGTGGCGTGATGGTGGCGTGATGGTGGCGTGATGGTGCCGTGATGGTGGCGTGATGGTGGCGTGATGGTGCCGTGATGGTGGCGTGATGGTGTGATAGTGGCGTGATGGTGTGATGGTGGCGTGATGGTGGCGTGATGGTGGCGTGAGAGTGGCGTGATGGTGGCGTGATGGTGGCGTGATGGTGGCGTGATGGTGGCGTGATGGTGGCGTGATAGTGCAAGCCGCCGCCCACCTGTTGATCGCGGCAGAGGAGCGTGCGTGAGTCTCCACAGTTGATGAAGTAGACGTGGTTCGGGGACAGAAGAACAGCAGCAGCTGTGGAGCCACTTCGCTCCCAGTTATCCTGGCGAGAGAGCTTGTGCATGTGGCTGTCTATGGCCAGGAAGCCATCCCTGATCCCATCCTTCACCTCCTCTGGGTCAGCCTCAGGCTTGATCACCCCTGGAGGACAGGAGGACACATGACAGAGAGACATGACTGGACTGCAGGGTTCACCAACCCTGGTCCTCAGGGGCCACGCTGTCCTGAAGGTTTCAGATGTTTCCCTGCTTCAGCACACCTGATTCTAATGAATGATCATTATGAGGCTTCCACAGAGCTTGATAACGAGCTGTTCGTTAAATTCAGGTGTGCTGGAGCAGGGAAACAGTGAAAACTTTCAGGACAGTGGCCCCTGTCCAGACACACACACACACACACACACACACAAACTTGTCTTCCTTCAATTTGAGGTCAAATCCTTCTGTGTCAAATTAAGAGTCTCAGTTTCTGCTTGTATAAATACGTCCTCAAAACGTCTTTCATCTAAATAATCCTTTTTTTCCCCCAGCGATCTGTGTTGAAGGTTTTATTGTTGAAGTGCTTGGCCTGAATGTGTTGGTTGAAGCAGCTTAAACTGAGATCTGCTTTATTTAATCTGTCCTTGATAAGTTACTGCAGGACAGTCGTCTCATGACTAGTGTTCCACTGGGGAGGAGTCTGGGCCCCCTGCTGGCTCACCAGAGAGGTGCAGGTATCATGTGGTCTGAACCCTCATCCCACGGATCCACATCAGCTCTCCTATCTCTCCTTACAGAGTACTTGACCCTCAGCAATAAACAAAAAACCCCGGGACATCAAGAGTCAGCTCCCTGAGCAATTAGGGAATCAGGTTAGTAATCAGAAGGTTGCTGGTTCAATTCCCAGTCAATAAATGATGATGATGTGTCCTCCTTGGGCAAGGCACTTCACCCTATTTGCCTCGGGGGGCGGGGGGGGCCGGACGTCCCTGTACTTGCTGTAAGTCTCTCTGGATAAGAGTGTCTGATAAATGGCTAAATGTACACTTTAACTAAGTAATCATTTAACTAATCGAATCAATTGATCATTTATCAAGTTAAATCCTTGTGAGTGGTTACCTGTTCTGAGGACGTGTTCCAGTAGGTTCTTGGCGCAGTACTCTGCCACATTGCTTCCAGCATGGCCGTCAAACACAGCAAAGTATCCCCACTCTGCCAGCTCCCCGTCCAGCTGGGGCATGCAGGTGTGGGCGTCCTCCATCTGGACCCTCCAGCCCTGCATGGTGGCCAGGGCGTAGTTCACCCCCACTGGGACCCCCCTCTGAGATGTGCTTCTCCAGGATGGGGCGGTCCAGGTAAGGGCTGGGGTAATAATCATCATCATCGTAGTCTTCATCCTCGCTGCCATGCTTGTCACGCTGCCCTCCTTTGAAGAAGAAGGTGACCATCTTCTCTGTCTCCTTGGCCAGCTGGCGGAGGAAGGAGGGCACCTCCACTGTGCTGGCACGCCTGGCTGTCCTCATGGCAACGGAGAGGCGACGCTGGAGCTTCCTGCTCGACCGGAGGGTCCGGCGTCTGCTAGAGAACCTGCCACAAAACGTACTGCATCAATCTGGGAGTCATGTGGCTGAGCGGTTAAGGTGTCAGGTTAGTAATCAGAAGGTCGCTGGTTTGAACCCTGGCAGTGCCAACATGACGTTGTGTCCTTGGTCAAGGCACTTCACCCTACTTACCTCAGGGGGAATGACCCTGAAATTGCTGTAAGTCACTCTGGATAGGAGCGTCTGATAAATGACTAAATGTAAAGGTACTGTAAGTGGGAAAATACTATCTGAAATCAACAGAAACTTCTACACAATTGGAAATGTACTATTTCAGTACTGTCAGTTGTCAGCCTGTCAACTTTTAAAAACAGCTTCAATTGACCAAAGTGCTTCACATAAAATAATACACAAATAACATCAATATAAAAACACAATACACAAGAAACACAATCCACACTGAAGCATATGAGGTCAAATAAAATATGATTAAAACGTTCAAGTATGTTTTATAAGATAATTACTCTCAGTCAAAGCAAAATACTCCTTCAAGACCGATCACGATGAGAGGAAAACTATTCCTACGATGAAAAGCAAAGCTCCGATAATCTGTCAGTACCAATTAAAAACTAGTAAAAGTGAACCCACCTGTTCGTCCTTCTCCGGCCTGTCCTGGTCTTCAGGAGGTCCAGGGCAGACTGTCAGGTCGAGCACCGTGCAGCTGGAAGTCTCTTTAGCTGGATATGAGTCTGTTGTGGATGAAAGGTCACTTCCCACTGGGCAGAATAAAGGGGGCCATCTTATGCCTTGTGTAAAGCCTTTTTTTTCTGATGGTGAAGTTTGTGGATTTCTTTGAAATTATTTCTGTTTAGTTTGCGCTATCTGTCCCTCGCCATCTCTTTTCTATCTTTCTTCTCTTCTTTTCTAATCTCTTCCTCTGTTTCTTTCTACCTCTTCTTTCTCTTCCTCTCCTCTGTTCCTGTCCTTACCTCACTTTTCAATTGGCCTGTCTGTTCCTGTTGACTTATCCCCTGTTTGATCACTCCAGCCCCACCAACTCACTCTCTGTCTCTCTCTCTCTCTCTCTCTCTCTCTCTCTCTCTCTCTCTCTCTCTCTCTCTCTCTCTCTCTCTCTCTCTCTGTCTCTCTCTCTCTCTCTGTCTCTCTCTCTCTCTCTCTCTGTCTCTCACTCTCTCTCTCTGTCTCTCACTCTCTCTCTCTCTGTCTCTCACTCTCTCTCTCTCTCTGTCTCTCTCTCTCTCCCTCCCTACCTCCCTCCCACTGTCTCCTTATCTCTCTCCCCTCTCTCTCCTCTATTCACCTATCCTGCCCTGTCTTTCTCTGACAGTTCCTTTATTATGGTACCTGTTAATCTGTAACCCTCGAGATGGTGTGGGATTAGCTGTGCCCACACCCGTGTGGATTATAAACCTCAGCGTTTCTGGGTATAGACAAGATCAGCAACTCGCACACGTCATTCAGGGTTTCAAAAGATGGCAACAGATCAGCTGTTTAGAACGGTTTGTACACACGCACACACACACACTGTAAACTGTAGTACTGTATAGATTAGATTACTGTAATGCCAGTTGTATGTGTGTACGTATACGAGGTAGGGTGTGTATATACTGTTTGTATCTATAGGGGTTTTTAGTTTTTTTTTTTTATCTGCTCACTGTGTGCATGTATTAAGCATGCGTGTGACTACCCTGTCATGCGTGTTGTAATCCTGGCGGCCTGTGATAGGATAAACACTGACCACATGCACAGCCTCCTCTAGCACGATATCTGAACATATTAGTGAAAGGTCAATCTAGACCACAGACAAGAACACCAGTTACTAAATACTCCTACTGGGGCTAGGACTGGGGCTAGGACTGGGGCTAGGACTGGGGCTGGAACTGGGACTGGGGCTAGAAGCTGGGGCTAGGACTGGGGCTAGGAGCTGGGGCTAGGACTGGGGCTGGAACTGGGGCTAGGACTGGGGCTAGAAGCTGGGGCTAGGACTGGGGCTAGGAGCTGTGGCTGGGACCGGGGCTATAACTGGGACTGGGGCTAGGACTGGGGCTAGAGAAGCTGGGGCTAGGACTATTGCTAGGGGCTGGGGCTACGACTGGGGCTAGGACTGGGACTGGAACTGGGACTGGAGCTGGGGCTAGGACTGGGGCTAGGAGCTGGGGCTAGGAGCTGGGGCTAGGACTAAGGTGAGGTTTCGGTCTAGGTATATAAATGAGATTAGATCCAAATCTTTTCAAGACTGTTAAGAGCTACAGACATGGGATGCACCTGTGTGTGTGTGTGTGTGTGTGTGTGTGTGTGTGTGTGTGTGTGTGTGTGTGTGTGTGTGTGTGTGTGTGTGTGTGTGTTTATGATGGGGTTATGTATGGAGCAGTAACCAATGAAATGTTGTCATGCTGAGCAGGGTTGCATAGACCCACTGCATGGATTGGCTGAGGAGATTCAGAGGAGGGGCTTGTCACAGTAATACCATTTGTAAGTGCAACAGCTATTCCCACCCACCCACTCACCAAGATGCCTGTGAGAGGGAAGAGATGCAGAGAGACAACGAGAAACGAGATGGAGAGAGAGAGATGGAGAGAGAGAGAGAGAGGGAGGAGAGAGAGAGAGAGAGAGAGAGAGAGAAAAGGAGAACATGTATTTTTAACAAGCTTCCCCAGCAGTGTTGCTGTACAGCAGTCTTTGTTCAGAGTGGAATGAAGGGGAGAGGAGGAGAGGAGAGAAGGGGTGAGGAGAGAGGGGAGGGGTGAGGAGGGGGTGGAGAGACTGTGGCAGAGACTGACCGGGAAGCATAATATGACAGACAGACAGGCTCCTCATGGATGGATGCACAAAACAGCAGCATCCTTCCTGAAGGGATGCATTAGTGTGCACACACACACACACACACACACACACACACACACACAGAAACGGTCCACGCCCATACAGGACTGGTGTGTGTGCCCGGGGACACACATCTACATGTACCCAGCACACACACACTCTCCCTCTGGGTAGACGCTTTAAAGCTCTCCTGCAGCCTCCGTGATCAGAGAGAGAGAGAATCGACGAGGGTGGAAAACCAGAGAGAGAGAGAGGGAGGGGAGGGGCCTTTGAACCAGGGAGGAGGAGGGAGGGAGGGAGCAGAAAGGCAGAGGAGGAGAGAAACAGCATCTGCGTGAAGCACAAGGGAGAGAGGGAGGGGGAGGTGAGGGAGGCAGGCAGGAAGAGTACACAAGGAAGCCAGAGAGAGAGAGCGAGGGAGAGAGAGAGGGAAAGATAGAGAGAGGGAGAGAGCAAGAGGGAGGAGGGAGAGAGAGAGCAGGAGAGAGTGAGGGAGGGAGCAGTGAGAGCTCCAGAGGAGGACTGTGTTGGTAGGAGAAGAGGTGTTCCTGACTGGACAGGCCCATAGGTGCCTGGATGGAGTATGGGCCAGGCTCTAGGATTCTCCAACTGCAGTGATCTGTACCTGTCTGTCTGCCTGTCTGTCTGTCTGTCTGTCTGTCTGTCTGTCTGCATCTCCGTCTGTCTGCCTGCTCTCCAGCTCTCCTTCCATCTCTCCGTCTCTCTCCTCTGTCTCTACCAGTGATAAACCTGGGGTTCTACAAGGTTCCACCTTGTTATTGTCTGTACTGCTGTGAAGTCATACTGCAGATGTGTGTGTGTGTGTGTGTGTGTATCAAATATAGAGAAAACATTGACAGTAAGAGATAGATAGAAGGATAAAGAGGATGTTAAGGGTTTCTATTGGCTGTGAGTGTTTTCATCATTCAAGTCTATCTAGTACCCTTCATCCACACAGGCTGTAAACCATGCATTTATGTGTTGTGTGTGTGTGTGTGTGTGTGTGTGTGTGTGTGTGTGTGTGTGTGTGTGCGTGTGTGTGTGTGTGTGTGTTGTATTGTTGCAGGTTCTCTCCAGTAATTTAAAGTGGTTGATTTATAGTCTGATTTGTTGCCAGCTAATGTTGTGAATGCCCCCCCAGCCCCCCTCCCCCAACCCCCCAGTTCTGTACTGTATGCCAGGGCTGCATGCTAGCTTAGCTGTTAGCATTAAGACAGCAATAGCTTTACAGTACTCAGCTAGCTGTTAGCTTGGAGATCAAAAATATATACCAAAGCTATTCATCACATACATGTTAATCATATTCATCAGTTAGTGTTTAGCTTTCAGCATCGAGATCACACTGTGTCTGTACACTCAAACATAAGATTGTTTTACATTTTGTGCATTTTCTTGTACTTGCATGCATGCATGTTTTCTGTCTTTAAATTAGTATTGTTTCATCAGCAGCCTCAGAGGTATTTCAATATTAGAAGGACACCTCGGATGATAATGTTATTTCTTTGGACTCATTAGAAAATAAATGTTGTTTGTGTTTGTGAGCTTATAGAAAGGATATTTACATGTATTCATTTAGCAAACGCTTTTATCCAAAGAGAGAGCTTTACAAAAGAGCATCGGTCACTGATCATAACAATGTGATAGTCCCCAAACACTGCAGGTAGTCAGATTATGAAGCATAACATTATGAGAAACCAAACAAGTGCCAAAGGGAAGAACCACAAGATCATTCTGTTAAACAAGTTTCAATTAAACAACAAGAACCTTAAGTGTGCAATAGTGTATTTTACAGAAATCATATTCAATCAAATTCAAATGACAACTTTCAATGTGACAGTGTTCTTCTTGCAACATGCTTTCCTTTTCCTACATCTTAATCTCTTTTTTTCTCCCACAGAGGAATTTGGTTCTGTCAACTCCACCCCTGACTCCACCCCTCCCTGCACAGATGGTAGGAGTGTACCCCACTGCATATCAAACGTACCCCCTCTCATTCAGCATCCTGTTGTAAATAAAAGATTCATGTATTCAGAAATAGACTTGGTCAGACACTCCTAGAATCACTTCAACTTCCACTGCAGGAGCCACATGCAGTGTGTCCACAGGTGTGTCCCTCCTCTTAAGACAGGGGTCTCCAACCCTGGTTGTGTCTGTGTGTGTGTGTGTGTCTGTGTGTGTGTGTGGGTGTGTGTGTGTGTGTGTTTTCCGCAGGTGGGAACGAGGAGTCGGAGCTGTACGAGCTGCAGACAGCTCACGACTGGTCTGAGGAAGAGGAGCGAGACAGAGGAGGGAGGATGAAGATGACGAGGACGACGCTGACCTGGCATCCTCTCCCTCCATCTGGGGGACGCCTCACCAGCACTCCTTCGAGCTCACCTTCTCCTACATCGCCATCGCCGAAGCGGAAGCCGTGGGCGCCACGCGACACCACCGTGTGAGGGGTCAGGACGGCGCAGGGGCGGAGCTAGGGTAGGCCACACCCCCCTCGTTCGTACGGACACCTTGGAGACTCTCCTCCCACTGGACTCCCCGATGTGGAGTGGGACCCCCACGCTTTCTCACCCGAGAGGAGGCAGAGGAGGGGGCGAGGAGGAGGAGGGAGGGGGGGGGGGAGGAGGAGAAGGAGAGAGAGGGGAGGGAGAGACTGGCAGAGTCAGAGGCAGGGCAGAGACAGTCTTCTCTCCTGGATGGAGATCTGGAGGATCTGGAGAGGAACGACTCCTGGGACAAGAGAGGGGGAGGAGAGAGTCTCCCCAGCAGCACCATGGTGAGAAGAAGAGGGGAGGAGGAAGGAGAGGGAGGGGAGGAGGGGAGGAGGGGAGGAGGAGAGGGGATGGGGCTTCAAGTGGGAGTCAGGTGGCTGAGCGGTTAGGGTGTCAAGCTAGTAATCAGAAGATCCTGGTTCGAACCCTGGATGTGTCAACATGGAGTTGTGTCCTTGGGCAAGGCACTTCACCCTACTTGCCTCAGGGGGGAATGTCCCTGTACTTACTGTAAGTCACTCTGGATAAGAGCATCTGATAAATGACTCCATGTAGGAGTGATGCTGTTGATTCAGGAGCTGAACCTCCCCTCTCTGTACAGAGACTCACAGAGGTCAAGGTCACTCCTGCTGCATCAGTATATGTTCATGTACATGTGTGTGGGAGGAAGAGGAGGAGGAGGAGGAGGAGGAGGAAGAGGAGGAGGAGGAGGAGGCGAGGTTGGATGTACAGTTTGAGATCTCTAGACACAAGTGGGAAAATATAGAGTTCATAAGTCTTTATCTTCCTACATTCTGACCTGTCAACATGCTTATGAGCTGTGTGTGTATAAATACAGTTAACAAGATCTGTAGATCTGACAACACTCTGGATAATCACATCACATCCATTCTGATAAGCAAGCCTCATCTCATTGGCCAAGAAAGTCCAACCTGCAATGAAATGATCGCTCAGTTTACCGCACACAGATTCAACTGAAACTAGAACTGTACTTTTAAATCTACGATCTTGTCCAAATGATGTCACTTCCTCCTGTCACAGCCCCACGAGTCACCATGGATACCACTGTCATGCTGCTCACGCCCGTGTGTCCAGGAGGCCGGCCCAGCAGCGTCGTTTCCTCCGCTCCCATTGGTCAAACCACTCAGGAGCTGCTGGTCAGCGAACAGTGGTTGTCGGCTCTCAGCCTCATCAGAGGGCCCCATGAAATGCAGCCTTATAGCAGGTATGGAAGTGTTAGCCTATCAGAGTGAGTGTAACAGTGTGACTTCCAGTCCTCATGTCTCCATACTCCTCCCATGTTCTCTGCATGTTTCAGATGGTGCAGCTCAGCTCCCTGATCAATCGATTGATTGGTCAGAGAATAAAAGCTGGTGTCAGTTTTCCCTCCATCCCAGAATAGAATATTCCTTTGGAAGAGACCGGCCTGCAGTGTTCCATTTCATCTCCATGACAACCTCCCCCTACCCCCCACCCCCCCTTAGGATTCAGTGGATGATAATGACATGGACTTGATTTCTGGGAGTTGGTAAGGAAGGCATAGGAAGGGTGGAAAAAAGAGATAGAATGATGTCATCGTCCCTGTTCAATGTAATCCAACTAAATCCTGCAGTCTTATTATAGAGAGTGATGGTCTGGATCCCTCTCCTGCTATCTCTTGTTCTGCTCTCTCTCTCTCTCTCTCTCTCTCTCTCTCTCTCTCTCTCTCTCTCTCTCTCTCTCTCTCTCTCTCTCTCTCTCTCTCTCTCTCTCTCTCTCTCTCTCTCTCTCTCTCTCTCTCTCTCTCTCTCTCTCTCTCTCTCTCTCTCTCTCTCTCTCTCTCTCTCTCTCTCTCTCTCTCTCTCTCTCTCTCTCTCTCTCTCTCTCTCTCTCTCTCTCTCTCTCTCTCTCTCTCTCTCTCTCTCTCTCTCTCCCTCTCTCTCTCTCTCTCTCTCCCTCCTCTCTCTGTAGACCTCTCTCTCTCTCTCTTCCTGCATGATCTCCTTGGTGAGTCTCTGTTGACAGCTTGTCTGAGTTCTATTCATCCATGGTGAATCTAACCATCCAGTTAATATAGTCAAATGTTTGATGATTCACATTTGACTCATGAATATTCTGTCAGTCGGTCTGTCTATATGAGTAGATTAATAGGAGTGTTGTGGGGCAGGGCTCTGCAGGCCAGAGTATTTTTGGCCATCAGAGTCCCAATGAGGACTGCTGACAGGGCGGGTATTGGGGGTGTGCAGGGGGTGGGGGGGGGGGGGTGTTGGGGAGGCAGGGGGAGGCCAAAAACAGCTTTGAGTTGAGAGCAAGAGAGCTAGAGAGGAGGAGAGAGGCTAGTCCATGGTGGATCTACTGAAATGGCCAGCAAAGGTGAGGTATCAGGGTGGAAGATGAAGGTGAGGTGAGGTATCAGGGTGGAAGATGAAGGGGCTTTTCTGAAACGGAGGCTTTGATGAATGTCTGGATGGGATTACAGAGACACCCGGAGCAGCAGGTGGACCAGAGACAGGACTGATCATTGATTGCAGCCAGATCTGGTTGAGTTACAGAGACATGCAGGCAAGCAGACAGACAGGCAGATGGACATGTTGAAATACAGACAAACAGGTAGACAGACATGTTGAAATACAGACAGACAGGTAGAAATACAGACAGACAGGTTAGAAAGACAGATAGGCAATCAGAGAGAAAGACAGGCAAAGAAACAGGCAGACAGACAGGTAGACAGACAGGTTGAAAGACAGACAGACAGGCAGACAGACAGGTTGAAAGACAGGCAGACAGGCTGGGTATAGTTACTGAGATTGCTAAACTATGAAGAGGCGTAGCTACATTTAGGGGAGTGTGTGTGGTCTGTCTGCCTGCTGTCTGTCTGCCTGTCTGTCTGTCTGTCTGTCTGTCTGTGTCTGTCTGTCTGCCTGTCTGTCTGTCTGCCTGTCTGTCTGACTGAGTGTCTGTCCAGGAAGGGAGCTGAACTGTTCACAGAAGAGACATCCCTTCTGACCGCTCCACTGGGGAGTTTGAGATCACTGCAACAAATCGAGGTGTGTGTGTGTGTGTGTGTGTGTGTGTGTGCGCTGTGAAAGCTGGGGAGGTTTTTAGTGTTGATGGTTAATGCTAAAGGTTAGTTTGTATGCATGTCATTCATTCAGGCAGTCCATTGTTTGTATGTATGTATGTGCGTGTGTGTGTGTGTGTGTGTGTGTGTGTGTATGTGTGTGTGTGTGTGTGTGTGTGTGTGTGTATGTGTGTGTGTCTGCCAGTTAGGAGTTGATTGCATTTAAAAGGTTTATTTTAGACTAAGTTGGACTAAGCTGGACTATTTGCTAGTATCTGGACTATTCTCAGACTGTGGTATTTTATATTAGGATTCATTATCCTCAGCAGAATATCTGTCCAGGGTGTTTGAGCTGTGAATCCATCCAGAACAGCTGTAATGTTAACATGATCTTCATCTGCACCCTGTCTGTTCTCTCTCAGCCAGCCAAGGTTCCTGGGTGCACTTGATTCTGTCTCTGTTTAGGCACTTCTGAAGTCGTTCCTTGGGATTTGTCATACTTAGGCAACAGGCAGTAGTTAAATCAAGCACAACTCATGTAAATGTCCGTACGTTTGAACAGCCAGGAGTTTACTATTTGACTCACACACACACACACACACACACACAGCTTGCCAGTGATGACAACACTAAACCAGGCAGTCAGTCAGTATGTTACAGCCTGTTGCTGTCTGTCTGTTACAGTAGCTGCACCTGTCCTGACCAGGGACAGGTGTGCTCCAGGGGCATTGTGGGTATTCTTAGCGTGTGATCATGTTCAAATATAGACGAGCTGTTTGTTAGGCCTGTTCTCCAGCCTGTTCTCCAGCCTGTTCTCCAGCCTGTTCTCCAGCCTGTTCTCCAGCCTGTTCTCCAGCCTGTTCTCCAGCCTGTTCTCCAGCCTGTTCTCCAGCCTGTTCTCCAGCCTGTTCTCCAGCCTGTTAGCTTAGCTAGACCAGCACACAGTGGAGCTCATGTGGTGCAGTTGGTTAGGGTGTCAGGCTAGTAATCAGAAAGGTACCAGGTTCGAACCCCAGATGAACCCTGGATGTGTCAACATGACGTTGTGTCCCTTGGGCAAGGCACTTCACCCTCCTCTCCTCAGAGGGGGAATGTCCCTGTACTTACTGTTAGTTGCTCTGGATAAGAGTGTCTGACTAAATGAGTGAATGTAAATGTGAAATGCAGTGTGAGGCCTTGGGATTGGGATTGGGGAGGGGGATTGAGGACGGGGATTGGGGGAGGGGGATTGAGGACGGGGATTGGGGAGGGGGATTGGGGAGAGGGGTTGGGGAGAGGGGTTGGGGAGAGGGGTTGAGGAGAGGCCTGGTGGTCCCAGGCTCTTGTTGCCGGGTGATTGGGTGGGGACAGAGGGCAGGCCAGCCTGAAGACTGTCAACAGCTGCTGCTAGACCTTTCCACTTCTCTGTTTTCTCTCTCTCTCTCTCTCTCTCTCTCTCTCTCTCTCTCTTTCTGTCTGTCTGTCTCTCCTTCTTTCTCTCTCTCTCTGTCTGTCTGTCTGTCTTTCTCTCTCTCTTCTGTCTGTCTCTCTCCTTCTTTCTTTCTCTTTCTCTCTCTCTCTGTTTCTCTCTCTTTCTCTGTCTCTTTCTTCTTGTCTTTCCCAGGTGGGGCTGATTTGGAGCTTCAGTCTTGGCCTTGCTGGGGATCTTGTCTAGCCTTTGTCTCCCCCTGATACAGAGTGGCTGAGGCAGTGTGAGGCAGAGGCAGGATCATAAGGAGAGGCAGATGTGTAGGCAGAGGGTGGTGATAGAGGCAGAGATAGAGCACTTGTGGAAGGTGGAAGCTGAGGTTGGTTCAGAGGCAGACAGGATCAGAGGCAGACAGGATCAGAGGCAGACAGGATCAGATGCAGACAGGATCAGAGGCAGACAGGATCAGAGGCAGACTTGATCAGAGGCAGACAGGATCAGAGGCAGACAGGATCAGAGGCAGTCAGGATCAGAGGCAGACTTGATCAGAGGCAGACAGGATCAGAGGCAGACAGGATCAGAGGCAGACAGGATCAGAGGCAGACAGGATCAGAGGCAGACAGGATCAGAGGCAGTCAGGATCAGAGGCAGACAGGATCAGAGGCAGACTTGATCAGAGGCAGACAGGATCAGAGGCAGACTTGATCAGAGGCAGACAGGATCAGAGGCAGTCAGGATCAGAGGCAGACAGGATCAGAGGCAGACAGGATCAGAGGCAGACAGGATCAGAGGCAGAAGGGGGTAGAGGTTGTCAGGGTCTGAACATGATGTGGGCGGCTGATGTCTTAAAGGCAGCCTCCACTTGTGTTCTGCTATCTTGGGCTTTGTACTGAAATAACCTGGCTCCTCATCCATCACAGGCACTGTGCACAGTGTTAGACCAGTGGCTCTTAACCCTGGTCCTCAGGCCCACTGTCCTGCATGTTTTAGATGTTTCCCCCTTGTAAACACACCTGATTCTAATACATGGTCATTATCAGGCTTCTGCTGAGCTTCCTAATGACCCATTCATTTGAATCAGGTGTGTTAGAGCAGGGAAACATCTAGAACATGCAGGACTGTGGGCCCTGAGGACCAGGGTTACAACTGTGTTAGACCACATCCCTGCCTGTGTCATCCAGCCTCATCCATCCTCTGTCCTCCTCCTTATCCCTGCCTGTGTCATCCAGCCTCATCCATCCTCTGTCCTCCTCCTTATCCCTGCCTGTGTCATCCAGCCTCATCCATCCTCTGTCCTCCTCCTTATCCCTGCCTGTGTCATCCAGCCTCATCCATCCTCTGTCCTCCTCCTTATCCCTGCCTGTATCATCCAGCCTCATCCATCCTCTGTCCTCCTCCTTATCCCTGCCTGTATCATCCAGCCTCATCCATCCTCTGTCCTCCTCCTTATCCCTGCCTGTATCATCCAGCCTCATCCATCCTCTGTCCTCCTCCTTATCCCTGCTGTCTCCTCCTGTCTCTCCCAGTGATGGACCTGATCTACTGGAAGGACACAGAGCGTTCTGGCATGGTGCTGACAGGGCTGGTGGTGGGGCTGCTGTCCCTGTTCCAGCTCAGCCTGGTCACAGTGCTGTCCTCTCTGTCTCTGGCTGTCATGTGCTTCACCATCGCTGTACGTCTCTACTACAAACTGCTGAGTCTCATCAACGTCAGCGACGGACGGCACCCCTTCAAGTAAGGCGCTGACCCCGCCCGCAGGTGTTGGAACAGATGAGTTGCACCTCGTTGCCTTTGTGATATAAATCAAGCACACCCAGAAGATGACCCAGTTGTCAGCTGTTCTACACTGTTTATCTCTATTTCTTCCTCTCATCATACTTCCCTTCCCTCACTTCTTGCCTCCTCTCCTCTTTCTCCCCTCATCCCCTCTTTCTCTCGGCCCTCCCATCTCTCCACCCTCTCCCTCCCTCCAGAGCCTACCTGGACATGGACATCTCCCTGGCCGGAGAGGAGGCTGACCACTTCATGCAGAGGGCCATCGTGCTCCTGGTCGCTGCCATCAACACCCTGAAGAAGCTCATCTGTGTGGGGAACTTCTTGACTCTCTCAAGGTGAGCCAGCCGCCTGGTGATTGGCCCTCCTTTGCATGAAGTGTTTTGATTGGCCAGCGTGAGCATGTCTTCTGTCTGAGAGACATTACAGGGTCCCTTTCCTTTTGTCTCTCTTTCTCTTTGTCTCTGTCTCCATCTCCCTTTCTCTTTGTCTCTGTCTCCATCTCCCTCTGTCTCTGTCTCTGTCTTTGTCTCCATCTCCCTCTCTCTCTGTCTCTGTCTCTGTCTCCATCTCCCTCTGTCTCTGTCTCTGTCTCCATCTCCCTCTCTCTCTCTGTCTCTCTTCCTCTCACTCTATTGTCTACCATTCATTATCTTTGTCTCTCTGTTGATTCTGTCTCTCCCTCAGTCTCTGGAACCTTCTTCAACCTCTGTGTTTACAGGAGCTTGTCTCGTCACAAACAATCAGCGTCACATTTAAACAGTCCTCTCTCTGCTCTCTAGCTCGCCCCCTCTTCTCCCCCTCCCTCCATCACTGAGCTTGACAGTATGGCTGCCAGCTCAGAGGTTATACCAGGGCCATTCCACCCCTTCATTATCTCTCTCCTTCTCTCTTTCCATCCCTCCCTTTCTATCTGTCGCTCTTATTTTCTCTCTCGCTCCCTCACTACCTTCATTGCTTACTGTTATGATATACCTCTCCCCCTCTCTCCCCTTGTTATACCCACAATCCACTACAGCATAACTTGTTACCACGACAACCGCCTTCTTCTGCATGCGTCCCCAAATGAAATCTGTACTTCAGCTCATATCTGTTCTATCAGCAGCAACTTTAAGATCCCAATGTTTGTAGGTTCTTCACTGGGTTCTGGATTTTGTTCTCCCCCCTCCGGTTCTCTCTTGGGTCCTGTCCTGCATGTGTTCTTTTGTGAATCTTGTGCCTGCTCACCTTGGTTCTGTCTTGGGTTCTACAATGGGTTCTGTCTACCCTGGGTTCTGTCTTGGATTGCACCCTGGGTTCTGTCTTGGGTTCTTCCCTGGGTTCTGTCTTGGGTTCTTGCTGCTGTGGTTCTGCTCTGGGCATGAGGACCACATGTCCTTGTGTATTTCTGTCCCCTTAGACCACGTTCCCTCTGACATACCACTGAAGCATGTTGTCACGGTAATACTAGATGTTCTGCACAGTTTAGACTTTCTGACTGATCCTCACACCCCCCCCCCCACCCCCACCCCCACCCCCAGACAGGTCACACCCAAAACTGCCATCCTGGAAACTGCAACTCAGAACACTTTAGAATGACTTTATACCTAAGAAGTTGGAAAGGTGCTTTTTCCCCACCAGACAGTGGAGAGAGTAGGATAAGCTCTGAAGAGACAGAAGTGGAGCTGGAGTAATGCTTCATGTGTGTGATGTTTCCAGATATCCTCCACATGACAAGGCAGCTTGCTGTAAAACCTTTAGGGGAACGTGTTAAGAATCGAAATAGACTGAGGTGCCCTACAGACACTGATACACAAGTTAATGACCAGGCCAGCCCCCAGGCCAGCCCCCAGGCCAGCCCCCCAGGCCAGCCCCCCCAGGCCAGCCCCCCAGGCCAGCCCCCCCAGGTCAGCCCCCTCAGCACAGTCATGTGTGGTTCGGCCCCTGGTCCTGACCCCCCTCACCCCCAGTTTTCCTGTGCTCAACACTGACCTGGCCAGTATGTGACACTCTGCACCAGAGACAGAGAGGGGGAGGAGGGGGGAGGAGGGGCAGAGAGGGGGAGGGGGGGTGGCAGAGAGGAAGAGAGGGGGAGAGAGTGGTCTCGTTTTCTTTGAGAGACAGGGGTGTCTTGTTTCAGCGGTCTTGGAGATATTAAGGGAAAGCACCCCCCCCCAGCACACTCACACCCAAGTGTACAGATAACACACACACACACACCCAAGTGTACAGATAACACACACACACACCCAAGTGTACAGATAACACACACACACACCCAGGTGTACAGATAACACACACACACGGCTCTTACTGTTGGTCTTTAACATGTTCTCAGAAATGTGTTCAAGATAACTGGGGGTTTCCTGTGTCTGCATTCTACTTCCTGTATGGGTTTGATTTGCTGTTGATGATTTTGTTTTTGTTCTCCCTTGATGATGTCAGTTCCTGTTCCTGGTGTATCTGGTGACCTTCCTGGGAGAGCTGTGCAACGGCCTTACTCTGCTGATCATCGGTGAGACACACTCACACACACACACACTCACACACACATACACACACACTCACACACACTCACACACACACTCACACACACTCACACACACACTCCCACACACTCCCACACACTCACACACACTCACACACACTCACACACACACTCACACACACTCACACACACACACACACACACACTAACACACACACACTCACACACACACACACACACTCACACACACACTCACACTCCCACACACACACACACTCACACATGTTCATCTGTTCTCTTCTTCTCCTGTTCCTGTCTTCTTCCAGGTGTGATCGCTGTCTTCTCTGTTCCTCTGTTCTACAGACAGCACCAGGTGAGTAATCTGGAGGTACCTGGTGCAAGCTCTGGCTGTGCCAACATGACACTGTGTCCTTGGGCAAGACACTTCACCCTACTCTCCTCAGGGGGGAATGTCCCTGTACTTGCTGTACGTCACTCTGGATAAGAGTGTCTGCTGAATGTTAATACAGAGCTGTGTGTTGTTCATACACTCCTGTAATTGTTTGTAACAGGCAGCAGTGGACAGTGTCATAGCAAAAATCCAGGCTAACATTGACAACATCAAGGACATGTGAGTATTGGCGCCACCTAGTGGCCACATCAGAACACTGACAGTGTGCTCTGGTATTTTTCCACTGCACACACTTCCAGTGAATCATGTATTGATTTCTGCATGCATCAACTATCAAATGTGACTACATAGCAACAATCCATCCATCTCTCTCTCTCTTTCTCTCTCTCTCTCTCTCTCTCTCTCTCTGTCTCTCTATCCCTCTCTCCCTCTCTCTCTCTCTGTCTCTCTATCCCTCTCTCTCTCTCTCTCTCTCTCTCTCTCTCTCTCTCTCTCTCTCTCTCTCTCTCTCTCTCCTCTCTCTCCCTCTCTCTCCCTCTCTCTCTCCTCTCTCTCTCTCTCTCTCTCTCTCTCTCTCTCTCTCTCTTTACATTAGTCTCCAAAGACTCGCCCATGGTGGGGGCCCCCTCCAGACCCCAACCCTGGTGGGGCCAAAGACCAGTGAGACGACAGGAAAACGAGGAGGAGGGGAATCAGATGAGAGGGGGGCGATGAGAGGAGGAGGAGGAGAGGAGGAGGAGGAGAGGAGTCACTTAGTGGTCTTACCCAGAAGTCTGTGCCTTGAAGGCCAGGCTTCTGAGTTTAAAGAGGGGGGGGGGGGGGGGAGTAAGTAGGCGTGTGTGTGTGGGGGGGGTTCGGGTGGGTTTGGTGGGACTAGAGATGAGAGAGGATGTGTTTAACCAAAGCCATGTGATTCCTGGATCAGAGTTTTGCTGTTGAGACATGATCAAGGTTGGGGCTTCTCGTCGTCATCGTCAACAGTCACCCGACCATTATGGGATGGCTCCAGGGAGTCACGACTGTGTTTCGATGAGGTAACGACACACGGGACGAGCCATCCATCATCTGGCTCCTACCACAGTATGAGGAGGGGTGGAGGGGTGTGGAGGGGTGGGAGGGGGGGTGGAGGGGTGCAGGAGTGAGACCCTAGAGAGGTACTGCTTGAACCTGGGAAGGTCATGATGAGTCACTGGGTCAAAGCTGGGCAATCCAATGTTACAGGTCAGAGGTCACCCAGTTGGGGTTTAGTGTTTTTCACAGAACCCCCAAAAACATGGAATCAGGATGTGTGTGTGTGTGTGTGTGTGTGTGTGTGCGTATGTGTGTGTGTGTGTGTGGTAGGTATGTGGACCTACACCTTGCTGAACTGAACCTGTGTTACCTAAGAGCCTATTAAAATGACATCTATTCCTTTTCTTTTCAGAAAAGTTATTTGGCCTTTTTTCTTTCTTATTTCTCCACACGACACATTAAAATGAGCATCTATCACGTGTTCTATCACGTGTTCTGCTGTTCCTCATGTAGAACATCCTTCAGTCACCCTCCGTAGGAACCTCACATGGTGTAGAAGCACGTCATGTATACTGATGTAGGAGTAGCAAAAATAACGAGGGAATGAATGATAATATTGATCCCAGTGTACCCACTGTGATATGGATCCAGTTTACCTCACATGTGGTATCAGAAGTCTTTAAACTCGACACCAAGGAGATTGTGAACAAAACTGACATAGAATCGTGTATCACGTTCTATTTAATTATTGATCCATATTTATGTATCTACTCTCATCTCCATCTTTCCCCTGAGTTTTCTCTCCATCTCTTCTTCTCTATCTCTCTCTTTATCTCCACCTCCTCTCCTTCCATCTCTTTTTCTCTATCTGTCTCTATCTCCACCTCCTCTCCTTCCATCTCTTCTTCTCTATCTCTCTCTGTATCTCCACCTCCTCTCCTTCCATCTCTTCTTCTCTATCTCTCTCTGTATCTCCACCTCCTCTCCTTCCATCTCTTCTTCTCTATCTGTCTCTGTATCTCCACCTCCTCTCCTTCCATCTCTTCTTCTCTATCTCTCTCTGTATCTCCACCTCCTTTCCTTCCATCTCTTCTTCTCTATCTCTCTCTTTATCTCCACCTCCTCTCCTTCCATCTCTTTTTCTCTATCTGTCTCTATCTCCACCTCCTCTCCTTCCATCTCTTCTTCTCTATCTCTCTCTGTATCTCCACCTCCTCTCCTTCCATCTCTTCTTCTCTATCTCTCTCTGTATCTCCACCTCCTCTCCTTCCATCTCTTCTTCTCTATCTGTCTCTATCTCCACCTCCTCTCCTTCCATCTCTTCTTCTCTATCTCTCTCTGTATCTCCACCTCCTCTCCTTCCATCTCTTCTTCTCTATCTCTCTCTGTATCTCCACCTCCTCTCCTTCCATCTCTTCTTCTCTATCTGTCTCTATCTCCACCTCCTCTCCTTCCATCTCTTCTTCTCTATCTCTCTCTGTATCTCCACCTCCTCTCCTTCCATCTCTTCTTCTCTATCTCTCTCTTTATCTCCACCTCCTCTCCTTCCATCTCTTCTTCTCTATCTCTCTCTGTATCTCCACCTCCTCTCCTTCCATCTCTTCTTCTCTATCTCTCTCTGTATCTCCACCTCCTCTCCTTCCATCTCTTCTTCTCTATCTCTCTCTTTATCTCCACCTCCTCTCCTTCCATCTCTTCTTCTCTATCTCTCTCTTTATCTCCACCTCCTCTCCTTCCATCTCTCCAGACAGACATTAGTTAGTGCTCTCTAAAAGTAGGTGCCTTTCTAACTCTACAGGGAAGCTTAGTGCAGCAGTAAGTGCATGGCAGTGATCTATCCACCAGAGCCCAGATCAGGTAGAAACATCTCACTCTTTATTCCAGCCTCACTGCTTCAATCCACGTCACACAGGAACTCTGAAACAACCATGACATCACAATGACGTCATTCACAACGATCACGTTCTCATCACATGTTTAAAGGTTAATCCCCCTGGTTTATTTTGTATTCAGACCAAATCGAGTGTGTAGCCCAACTTTTAACCATGCAATAATACATCAAAGAAAATCTTAAACGAATAAAGATTTTGACATGAATTTCTGAATGTTCTTCCCTGTTTCTGTTCTGTTTAATATCATTTTGTCTTCTTAATGAGAGAATCTTGTCTCCACGCTGCAATATGGATCCTTCTTTAGCCACAAGGAGGCGACACGGGTCAACCTATCTAAAGACGCTGAGGATGACGACTTTGCACTCCAAAGCCTGGACAGTGATTTATTACAGCCAACACATAAACACTGGGATATCTTTAGACGGGTTCAAGGGAATCACCCGACTGAGAAATAGACCTAAAGGGACAGAACAGGTGATAAAAGCCAGGCAGCAGAATGGTAGTTAGACTCAGATGACAGTACCATGATGCACACAGGGATTAAAAGAGATAACAGCGCTGTCACCATGGTAACAGCAGGACATGTCTCAACATCTCTCACTAAAGTCTCCATGTGTGGACTTGGGTATGTTGAACTGTAATTCACGAGCAGTGTTTCACTGTTTAAGGCCCCCAAATGGGATTTGATACAGATTAGATAAAAGTTTCCTGTGGGAGAACTTGTATGTAGAGTGCTTGGATAACAGACTAATGTGTTTATAATTAAGTGTTTAAACCAAACAATAGTCTTATGTTTGAATCAGACCTACTTCCTGTCAGACAACATAAATAAAGAGATAAAGGGATACCACACCCCCCACGAGCTCTGCACGAGCTGCCCACGAGCTGCAGACCCTCTTCAAATCCCCGCGCGCTTCCTCCCGGGTCCCTCCTCCAGGGGTTAAAGGAGGAGATATGCAAATAGACTGAGTCTATATAGGAGCCAGTCCCTCCTCTGAGTAAAGACTGCAAGTGATCCATCCAGCAGCGCCGTGAATCTCTGCAGTAAAGGAGGAGCTGTGCACATGCGCAATGCTGGCTTCAACTTTAGTGTGACTTAGTTTCACCAACAACTTCGATATCGACTTTCTTCTCATGGTGCTCTCTTCATATGCTCCTCCCGGAGTGAGCAGGTACTGTCTGGGTTCAGCTTGTTGACTGTCATCGGTCCAGATGGAGTACAAACCTCCCATGGCTCCACCGGTCCCCCCGCACAGCAGCAGCCGGCCAGGAGGGGGTCAGGAGCGGCTGCTGAAGTGCGTCCTACTCGGTGATGGAGCGGTGGGGAAGACCAGCCTGGTGGTCAGTTACACTACGAATGGATATCCAACTAAATACGTCCCGACCGCCTTTGACAACTTCTCAGGTAAAACAAACATATTCAAACCCTTAGAGTCATTTTATTTATCCTTTTCTCTGCAGTGGATAAACTTTATTCAACTTTATAAGTGTCTTACAATTTTTGGGTAAACTTTGGAGGAATCTTAACTTCCATCCATCATGGGAACCATAGACATATGTGAGCAGCTCTCTCTGACCTCTCGCCCTAGAATGATCTGCTTTTGCAAGATTGTGGCTTTGATATCCAGCATCGTTATGAGTTATAAATCTTTTTCGATGTAATTTTTTTTAATGTAATTGTTTTTCTTACTGAACTTATGCCCATGACATATGCCCATTAACATTAACTACATTTAAAAAACTAAGAAATGCCAAATGGTTTTATTGTAGTAGCTTAACTGTGATACCTAAAGATAATTAATCTTAAAAGTAATTTAGTGTCAGAGGAGGTTCTGCTGTCACTGTCTACAGATTAGACATCTAACTTCACTTCCTCAGTAAAGCAGAAGCTCCTAATTACATTTTTATAAATATTACTGCCAGCTAGTCTGTTTATTAGACATAGAGAGTGAAAATGGTGGACTAACTGTGTGTGTGTGTGTGTGTGTGTGTGTGTGTGTGTGTGTGTGTGTGTGTGTGTGTGTGTGTGAGAGAGAGAGAGAGAGAGAGAGAGGGAGGGAGGGAGAGAGGGAAAGAGAGAGAGAGAGAGAGAGAGAGAGGGACGGAGGGAGAGAGAGAGGGGATGGAGGGAGAGAGGGGGGAGGAATAGAGAGAGAGGGGGACGGAGGGAGAGACCTAGAGAGATAGAGAGGGGGAGAAAGAGGGAGGGAGGGAGGGAGGAGGAAAGAGAGAGACTTTAACTTGTTGAAACTACCCAGAGTTGGCATGAGATGAACTAGCCTGCAGGATGGGTGTTATCTGCTCATTATTGTTTAGTTTCCCTGTGTTCTGAAACCGTCTTTGAAGTTTGCCACTTAGCAGTGATCTCAGGAGCCCTCCTGAAGACATCACCTCTGACACAAGGGACAATTACCATGTCATTACCATAGAATTGGCTGTTGCCTTTACAATATCACACCCATACATACAGCCTTTACTGTGAACAGATTACCTTCATATTACCACATTACAGGATCACCTTCAGAGACCAAAACTTTGGTTAGAGAACCAACTTTGCTCCATCTCTCTCTCCTCTGTCTATCTCTCTGTCCATCTTTCTCTTCTCTCTGTATATCTCTCTCCTCTCTGTCTATCTCTCTCCTCTATCTCTCTCCTTTTCTCTCTCCTCTCTATCTCTGTCTGTGCCTCTCTCTGTCTATATCTCTGTCCATCTCTCTCTTCTCTCTGTCTCTCTGTATATCTATCTCTCCTCTATCTCTCTGTCTCTCTCTCCTCTCTGTCTATATCTCTCTCCATGCATCTCTCTCCTCTATCTCTCTCTTCATCTCTCTCTCCTCTCTATCTCTCTCCGTGCCTCTCTCTGTCTATATCTCTGTCCATCTCTGTTCTCTCTCTATCTCTCTGTATATCTATCTCTCCTCTATCTCTTTGGCTCTCTCTCTCCTCTCTGTCTATATCTCTCTCCATCTCTCTCTCTTCTTTCTATCTCTCTCCATGCCTCTCTCTCCTCTATCTCTCTGTCTATATCTCTCTCTCTCCCTCTCTATCTCCCTCCATGCCTCTCTCTCTTCCAGTCCCTCACCCTCAGCAGTTCACTTG
>CM059297.1:777500-802500 GCA_030340665.1 Neosalanx taihuensis | reverse complement strand
TGTGTTGGTTAAAGTGGTGCAATCTTTGATGTTGACATTTCCTGTATTTTATAAACTAAACCATGGCTCTCTTGCAGGGAGGGAAGATTCCTGTGAATCTTCTGTGGATGGAAGGTGAATCTTGGTAGAAGCTTCCAGAACATCTACCTGCTGAGGTGTGAACTCCCATGATCCTTCAGGAGGGCCAGACGGTCTGACGAGACAAGAAAAGATAATTCAAACTATGAAAGAAATGAAGGAAGACTGAGATGAGATGTGCACTGTGACGACACTGCTGGCAAGAGTTCTGTGAGTGTGTTGGGGGGGGAGGGGGGGGGGGCGTTAGCAGGCGTGGTTGGCTCGACCAATCAGAGCTTTCCGTCTGTTTTTAGTTAGCAGGCTGACTCCAGCCCAGGTCTTTCTTCACAGGAAGCCTGAACTTAAAGAATCTGTTCCTGACTGACTGCAGACTTGCTGACTGGCTGCTGATGTGATCTGACCAGTGTTCAGTCAGGATGACTTGCTGTTGACTGACTGTCATCTTGGTTGACTTGCTAGCTGTCTGAATGACTGCCTGACTGCCTGTCTGCCTGTCTGTCTGTCTGTCTGTCTGCCTGGCTGACTGCCCCGTCTGACTGCTTGGCTGACTGCCTGGCTCCTTGGCTGCCCTTTGCCTCTCCTCCCTGGTGCTGCTCTTTCAGCCCTCTATGTAATGATTCCTCAGGGTGATACTTCTGTCTTCCAGCTGGGAGAGTTCACTGTTTACCTGGAAACCTCTTATTCCTGTAGGTCAAGAGTGTCTCTCAGTGAGGACACATGAAGAGTCTGTGGGAGGTTTTAGATTCGTTCTCGTTAGTAGTTGCTCTCTGTTCAGTTCTCTTCATGTGTGTCTCTGTAAATCTGTCCCTTCTTGTTTAGTCTTTCTGAGGTTCTTGTTGTGTCGTGTCTTTAGTTGTGACTTTCCCCTGCTGCTTCTCTGACAGTTCCTGTGTTCTCTCCCCAACAGAGAGATTTGATACTGGAGTCAGACAATAACACCAGCCTGGAAGACCTGTTATTATGGGATGTTGAATTATGCTGGATGTTTGAGTCTGTTCTCTCCCAGACCTCCAGGTCCTCAGGCCTCTCTGGGAGTGCTGATGCTGGGATCCAGACCTCCAGGTCCTCAGGCCTCTCTGGGAGTGCTGATGCTGGGATCAATAGCCTGCCTGTGTCCCTGACATCCGTGCATGCTGGGAATGTCAAAGTGCCTCTGCACGTCACATCAGAACCTAACCTTTAGAGTGACCACGTGTTGGGGGAGAGGGTGAGAGAGGAGGGGGAAGGAGGAGATGAGAGCAGGGAGAGGGGGCGAGGGATATGAAGGTGAGTAGGGGGTAAGGAGAGAGGAAGGAGAAGATGTGGGAAAAGAGAGATCTGATTTAATCATCACTTCTAGGCAGCCAATAAACAGCAAGAATCCAGATAGCAGTGAGACAGACAGGGGGAAGGATCCTGGACTGATGGTGAAATGGCCGTGTTTGATTGATCCTGTTTGATTGATCCTGTCTGCTGCATTGATAAACATGAGTTTAGTGGAGGTTACACACTTACCAAGATGTGTATACATGCATGCATGTGCTAACAAACACACAATGCGTTGTATGTTTTATTTGTAAATACACACACACACACATACACACACAGTCTCCCCCCCACACACACACACACACACGGCTGTAATCACATGCATGAAGGAGAGAGGCTGCATTGTTTAGTGTTCTATCAATAACACACTGAGAAGAAGCTGAGCATCAAGAACAGACAATGAAGAGGTGTGTTCAGAGGGGAGAGAGGGGGGAGAGAGGGGGGGGACAGAGAGGGGGGAGAGAGGGGGGAGAGAGGGGGAGAGAGGGGGGAGAGAGAGGGGAGAGAGGGGGGAGAGAGGGGGAGAGAGAGGGGGGAGAGAGGGGGGAGAGAGGGGGGAGAGAGGGGGAGAGAGAGGGGAGAGAGGGGGGAGAGAGGGGGAGAGAGAGGGGAGGGTGAGAGCGGAATGACCTTCCTTTGTAACCCTACCATACCAGGGTGTGGAGGTGGGGAGGGGTACATTTACATTCAGTCATTCAGCAGGCGCTCTTATCCAGAGTGACTTACAGTACAGGGACATTCCCCCCTGAGGCAAGTAGGGTGAAGTGCCTTACCCAAGGACACAACGTCATTTTTTGGCATGGCCAGGAATCGAACCAGCAACCTTTTGATTAGAAGCTCGATTCCCTACCCACTCAGCCGCCTGCCTCCTCTCTGTCCTCTTTGGACAAAGACAATGGAGAGATTGAGAAATAAAGAGGTAAAAAAGACTGATAGTAAAAAGAGTTAGAGAGAGAGAAAGAGAGTGATAGAAAGAGAGAGCTCAGTGAGATGAAATAGAGAAGTTAGGCAGAGGAAGAGAGGAGAGAAGGAATAGGAGGAGGAGGAGGAGGAGAGGTCTGTAAATACAGTAATTATCTAACAACGTTATCCAGATGCTGTCAGGACCTGAATGACTGTGTGTGTGTGTGTGTGTGTGTGTGTGTGTGTGTGTGTGTGTGTATGTGTGTGTCTTAGTGTGTTTGTAGGACAGTTTAGAAGGATACGTTTTCTGGCTCAAACTTGTTTTGTTTCTGAACTGAAGACATGAGGCTTTCTAGGTGCAGATAATAGAACAACCAAGTCACAACACACACAGTCCAACTCACACACACACACACTCACCGCTTGTCTATGGTATTTGGATGTAATGGCTGTTTAGAGAGGTTAGAGAGTACTTGGGAGGGACCTGTGTGCTGAATGCATCCCCCCCCCCCCCCCCCCCCCCCCCATCAGACGTACAGGGAGTGTGTGTGTGTGCGTGTGAGAGGCTTAATGTGTGTTTAACTGAAGGTCAGGGTGTAGTTACACCTTGTAATACATTAACACAACATGCCTGTTGGGGTGATGGGTGGTGTGTGTGTGTGTGTGTGTGTGTGTGTGTGTGTGTGTGTGTGTGTGTGTGTGTGTGTGTGTGTGTGTGTGTAAAGGGGCTTAAACCTGGGGCAGCTTAAACACCAACATGCTACACAGGGATGTCCTGTACTTAACATGTTTGTGTATTTCAGACAGGTAACAGTCTGTATATTTACCGTGTGTGTGTTCCCAGCAGTGTGTGTTTGCCGTGTGTGTGATCCCAGCAGTGTGTGTTTGCCGTGTGTGTGTTCCCAGCAGTGTGTGTTTGCCGTGTGTGTGTTCCCAGCAGTGTGTGTTTGCCGTGTGTGTGTTCCCAGCAGTGTGTGTTTGCCGTGTGTGTGTTCCCAGCAGTGTGTGTTAACCGTGTGAGGTCATGAAGGCTGGTTTGCTGGGTAAGATTACAGAACACTCCCACCCCCCCCCCCCCCCCCCCACCCCCTGGCTTCCATTCTGAATTCAGCTCAGGAAAATCAACCTGGCTCTATTCACATGCAACTGCATTACAATGGTGTGTGAGTGTGTGAGTGTGTGAGTGTGTGTGTGTGTGTGTGTGTGTGTGTGTGTGTGTGTGTGTGTGTGTGTGTGTGTGTGTGTGTGTGTGTGAGTGTGTGTGTGTGTGAGTGTGTGTGTGTGTGTGTGTGTGCGTGCGTGTGTGTGTGTTTTAGGGGGTGTGAATGTGTAAATATCTTTGCAGGCCCCTGTTGTTCACAGAGAGCTCTGAGGAGATCAGTGTAGATTTAAAGGTCTTATCTCTCCCCTATGAGGGGATACAACTGGCATGCAGATACAAACCTCTAGCTTTGGCTAGCTAGTACTGATATTATGGCTAGCTAGTACTGATATTTAGACATGCTAGTACTGATATTATGGCTAGCTAGTACTGATATTTAGGCTAGCTAGTACTGATATTATGGCTAGCTAGTACTGATATTATGGCTAGCTAGTACTGATATTATGGCTAGCTAGTACTGATATTTAGGCTAGCTAGTACTGATATTATGGCTAGCTAGTACTGATATTTAGACAAGCTAGTACTGATATTATGGCTAGCTAGTACTGATATTTAGACAAGCTAGTACTGATATTATGGCTAGCTAGTACTGATATTTAGGCTAGCTAGTACTGATATTTAGGCTAGCTAGTACTGATATTTAGGCTAGCTAGTACTGATATTTAGACGAGCTAGTACTGATATTATGGGTAGCTAGTACTGATATTTAGATTAGATTAGATTAGACGAACCTTTATTTGTCCTCCAGGGGGTGGAAATTGCAGTTCACAACAGCAGCAGGGTAAAGTACAGCACACAGAGTTGCAGGGTAATGTACATAATGACAATAACAGATTAGACTAAGTCTAAGATTAGATTTAGACTAGCTAGTACTGATATTATGGGTAGCTAGTACTGATATTAGGGTTAGCTAGTACTGATATTTAGACTAGCTAGTACTGATATTTAGACTAGCTAGTACTGATATTTAGACTAGCTAGTACTGATATTATGGGTAGCTAGTACTGATATTTAGGCTAGCTAGTACTGATATTTAGGCTAGCTAGTACTGATATTTAGACTAGCTAGTACTGATATTATGGGTAGCTAGTACTGATATTTAGGCTAGCTAGTACTGATATTATGGGTAGCTAGTTATTGCCCCCACCCCTCTATACACTTTTCTAATCTTTTACCTCACACCCTTACCCTTGTGTGCTTTTGCGAGACTGTGTGCCGTTGCTGCGAAGGAGTTTCCCTCGGGATCAATAAAGTAATCTGAATAGTACTGATATCATGGCTGTACTGCAGGTTTACAGCAGTGGGGGATCGTTGTCATGACATTTTGTCACCATGACTCAGCTCCACTTTCTAACATGGAACCAGCATGACTCAGCAAATCAGCAAGCAACACACAAAGAACATGATATCAGGAATCTGGGTTAAGTTTTGCATTTATGATTATACATATCACATGTCACACTATTTGAATGCTGTATTCATTTAAATCCTTACAGCACATGCCTGTTGCATGTGTTCAGTCTGAAAGTGTGTTTTCTAAACGTGTGTTCTCTCCTCTGTCTTTCAGAGCTACGACCATGTGCTCTTCTGCAAGGTTTTTTTTCAGATGTTCTGATTGGCTGCGGTCGTGACCGTCTCAGGAATGGAAGCATCTGCCAGCATGTCAGAACACAGCAGCCCTTCAAGAGACGGAGGAGGTTTGACTCCTGCCAGCCACCGTAGGACAACTTTCTCTGCCTGCTCCATGTGATCACATGACACAGAGGCTCTGATCAGGAAAGTTGGTGGATTTGTTGACAATTCTTTAAACCACTAATTAAAGGAACCACACTTGATTTGCCCTCTCTCTCTTCTTCTGTAGCTGTTTCTGCTGTTTTCCTGCTCGCTGTGCCAACTGTAACCTGATAGGCTGACAAGCTGCCAACTTTCTCTCATAAAGCTGCCATTGTCCCTCGTTCTCTCTCTCTCTCCATCTCTCTTTCTCACTCCCTCCCTCTTTTTTCCCTCCCTCTTTCTCTCTCTCTCTCTCTCTCTCAACAAAAGGAGAGGGCCTTGTTGGCCATGCTGGCAGATTAAATACAGTGTATCCTGGTTTTCCTTTTGTGTTTCCTATCTGCTGTTCCCATGACACCTGAGAACTCAACACATTGAAACGCTGTCACATGACACACCCCAACCTATCACCTTCATCCCTCTGGTTAGTAACCCTGGTTACCGGGACACAGATCTGACAGGTAACAGAAAAAAGGGACAAGGAAGAGTTGTGCCGCCATGACACTCCTCTGGTGTCTACAGGAAGCTCCTCTGTCTTCTAACTTTTATCTGCTGTCATCTGATTCACATCAATGGGAACTTCAGACTCCTGTTTGTGTGCACATGCTGCAACAGTGTGTTAATGTGTGTGTCGCAAGCTGGGAGACTGTGTGATCAATACATCCTTTAATCAAGGGTGACATAGAAAAAAAAAAACAAGGTCCCCGGACAGAGACATGTCCTTTGGACTGACACCTTCCTCTATGTATCTCCATGGCAACCGTCCAGGATGTCAATGCAAATGTGTTCTACGTGAGTGAGAGAGACACCACAGGAGTGTGTTTGTGAGGGAAATAGAGATCATGTGTGTGTGTGTGCAAGGGAATGAAGATGGAGGAGAAAAAATGGGAAGAGGCAAAGCACATGGAGTGAAATAGTGTCTGTGTGCGTGTGTGTGTATGTGTGTGTGTGTCTGTCTGTGTGTGTGTCTATCTGTGTGTGTCTGTCTGTGTGTGTCTATCTGTGTGTGTCTATCTGTGTGTGTCTGTCTGTGTGTGTCTATCTGTGTGTGTCTGCCTGTGTGTGTGTGTGATTCTGAGAAAGGAGGAGTACTAGAAGCTTTAGACAGAGGCAGGTTGTCTGTGTTCTGTTGTGATAGCTAGAAGCTGCCCCCCTTTCAACACACACACACACACACACACACACACACACACACACACACACACACACCTCTCTCACACACCTGACCCAGGGTCTGTTTTTATTACAGAGCCCCCCATCCAGCCCTCACACTGTCTCCCTACCTCTGTATGTGTGGAGCTCCCCTCTCTGCTCTGATGAGACCCTGTCTGAAGGTATCGTTCCCACAGACACCCTGGCCAATAGTAGACAGTTTACACAAAGAATGTGTTATCATAGTGTAAACTAACACAGAGGATTCCAGGATCCTAGCAGGGGGCTCCGCCCATGGTTACCAGGCGCCACATAGAGCTTCTCTCCTCAGTCACCCTGGGAAAAGAGCTTCTCTCTTTCTCAACCTCCTCCTCTGTATTTCTCCACAATCAATAAACGTATTCTGTGTCAGGGATGGAGGAAATATGTGGGGGGTCAGGAATGTGCAAGAGCACGCATCTTTCTCACCTCCCAGCATCTCTCTCTCTCTCTCTCTCTTGCTCTTTTCACCTCTCTGTCCACCTCTCTCTCTCCATGACTCTCTCTCCATCTCTCTCCACCTCTCTCTCCATGATTCTCTCTCCATCTCACTCCACCTTTCTCCACCTCTCTCTCTCTCTCTCCATGACTCTCTCTCCATCTCTCTCCACCTCTCTCTCTCTTGCCATCACTCTCTCTCTCTCCATCTCTTTCCAACTCTCTCTCTCTCTCTCCATGATTCTCTCTCCATCTCTCTCTCCACCTTTCTCCACCTCTCTCTCTCCATCTCTCTCTCTCCGTCTCTTATTCTCTCTCTCCTCTCTCTCTGGGAGAGATCTCAGTGTAATTTCAAGGAGATCACGGACGGAATGTTCCGGAGGGAGGTGTTCCATACGAGAGTCTGGGATTGGCTGCCTGCCTTGTCTGCAGCCTCCCTCATCTAAACTAGCATCAAAACCCTTCCTCCTCCTCCTCCTCCTCCTCCTCCTCCATCTTTCTACAAAGACAAGATGCGTGAGGAGAGGGGAAAACAAAGAGTACCCCCCCCCCCCCCATTGCCTTATGCACCCCATGCCCCCCCCCCACCCCTCCATGTTTCTCACGAACAGGCAGAAGCTCTCATAGTATGTCCCTTGTCACATCTGTTTGATTTGAAACATTCACAATAACATTGTCCATGTTGAACTCTGACACCCCTAACAGCAACATCCTCCATGTTGGTTGAGCCCCTGCAGGTACAGCTAACAAACTCACACTGAACTCTGTCACACCAGCAGCCACGCCTTCTACACTCAACACAGAGGAACTGTTTAAGAAGCTGGGCTAAGTGTCTGGCTCTCAGTACTAACATACTGCAGTGGGATTTCATGATCATAACTGACTGTTATGGTGTTTACAGGCAGAAGGTTGACTTGGGAAACTGGTTAATATGTGGAGTTTTGTCAACTCATTGCTGACTGCTAGTAAACTGGTTTGACTCAGGTTTTAACACACACTCTCTGTCCCCTCCCTCCCTCTGTACATTTCCCAAAAATTCCAAATAGTTGAAATATTTAACAGGTTTTTCATATTCAGGTTTGGCATGTTTTAGCAATGACCAAATATTTAAAGCGCTTTAAAAAGCAAATACTCGACATCCTGTGGGAGGAGACACGTTTCATCAGACAAGCTGATCACGCCCCTCTTCAGATGACCACGCCCTCTTTCCATTGACCACGCCCTCTTTCGGCTGACGTCACACAGGATCAGCTCTTCATCAGCCTCCTGTCTCTCCGGTGGGGTTGTTACATTAATACATGACGGCTGGAGAGCACAGCGGCTTAAACACGGAGACAAGTCTGGTTTAATAGAGAATATAACCTTGATTCAACAGCATTCCAAAACCTGGGACCAAAGCGTCAACTAAAGTTTGAATAGAAGCTGTTTTTTTATTTTATTTTAAGCAGTTTAATAATGGCAGAGAAGATCACCATGGAGGGGAAGGATACTCATACTGAAGAGCCGCTGGCAAACGGGATCCATGACCACAAGACCCGCTCATCTGTTCCTCTGTCCGAGAGAGTTAAGAAAATAGTTCAGGACAACTTGCTGGTGATTCTGACCGTGGCCGGGGTCATCATAGGTGTGTTCATAGGGCTGGGGGTGCGCCAGGTAGAACTCAGCAGGACTCAGATCATCTACGTGGGGTTCCCGGGTGAGATCCTCATTCGTCTGCTGAAGATGATCATCATCCCCCTGGTTGTGTGCAGTCTGGTGTCCGGAGCGGCCAGCCTCGACCCCAAAGCCCTGGGGAAGCTGGGGGGCTGGGCCATGCTGTTCTTCCTGGTCACCACCTTGATCGCCTCGTCCATCGGGGTGGTGATGGGGTTCATCATCCAGCCAGGGACCAACACCGGCTCCAAGCCCCTGGTAGCAGACCAGGGGATCCCCAACAGCAAAGAGGTGGTGGACTCCTTCCTGGATTTGATCAGGTGAGCTCCATGCATGAGAAGTTTGGATGGGTATTCTTATTTTTGATAGGTTGGTGCTGTGTGTGTGTGTGTGTGTGTGTGTGTGTGTGTGTGTGTGTGTGTGTGTGTGTGTGTGTGTGTGTGTGTGTGTGTGTGTGTGTGTGTGTGTGTGTGTGTGTGTGTGTGTGTGTGTGTGTGTGTGTGTGTGTGTGTGTGTGTGTGTGTGTGTGTGTGTGTGTGTGTGTGTGTGTGTGTGTGTGTGTGTGTGTGTGTGTGTGTGTGTGTGTGTGTGTGTGTGTGTGTGTGTGTGTGTGTGTGTGTGTGTGTGTGTGTGGGTTGAGAGTTGTCACCAGCACGTGTCTTGCTAACCTCTGACCCCATCACCCATGCTACTGTTCACCATCAGACAATACCGGTGTGCACACGTGTCAACTTCACAAACTCAGACACGCTATTAAAGCTGTGCCTTTTGTTAATGAACCGGACTTGGCAGCAATCCAAGCAAGCTGTGCCCCCCCCCCCCCTGTCTTATAAAGAAAAAGAGGAGGGGGGGACAGGACTGAGAAAGACATAAAGAGTAGTTTTGCACTTGAATGAAACAGAGGTCGGGGTCTGATTGTAGGTTTTTGTTTCAGACATAATTGATTTCCATAGTCATTAGCTGAGCTGTCTCACCCCCCCCCCCCCCCCCCCCCCAACTCTCTTGGCCACAGAACTGTCTCACTGTGCCAGAACCCAGCAGACAGCTGACCTTTCTGACAAACTGCCCCGGCTTGGCAGACAGACAGACCGGGCACGGAGACAGGGTGAGCAGCGGAGTCTGTCTGACCTGCCGGTCCTCTTGGTGGCTGTAAAGCAGCGTGCAGGATCCTCAGATTGTAACTCTGAGCTGCAGTTGCATCAGCCTGGTGTTAGTATGGAGGAGTAATCCTCCTTTACCATCCAGGATATCCCAACCGTACTGGGGACAATACGGAATATATTTTAGAGTTGCAGTAAATGCATTTGTATTAATCTATGATTTCACCATACATTATATCATATTCTTAAACATTTACATGTGTTCATAAAGCAGACGCTTTTATCCAATGCGACTTATAAGAGTTTTACACATTTAATGTGAGTCTCAGACGGAGTCTACTGAAGGGACGCGAACAATAATGCAACATTAGCGAGTTTCTAAGGTGATTAAATTCTCTGAATAAGTGAGTTGTGAGGCTTTTGTTGAAGGTGTTTCTGATGGAGGGAGTTGATTCCACCATTTACATTATAAAACACATACATTACGTTATAAAACATCACTAATGTCTTTGTTTACGGAGAGCATGTCAAGGAAACGGTTTGCAATTTATTTATGCAAGGAATTGAACAATCAGTTGAATCCAGGCGTAAACTCCAGATACATTGACAGTTAAATATCATAACAAGTAAAAAAAAAACAAACAGCGCTAAAAAATTAAGTTAGTAGATCTTGCGACATCAGTGTGTTTTGTATAGAGAAAGAGAATCCAGAACATTCTGTCCTCTGCCATCCACCTCCACATAAGTTACATTAAAGAACCAGGGGAACATTTACATGGTGGTGTGTTAGGAAACTACAGTTTAAGGAAGTGGTGATTCGGGTCCTTCAGTGATCTAAGATTGAGGTGTGTGTGTGTGTGTGTGTGTGTGTGTGTGTGTGCAAATAGAGAGATCATTCAAGCATTTCCTCTTTAACTTTTGAAAGTCATTCTCTAAGATCAAGGAAACCTTTGCTCATGCTGTAAAGACCGTCTTAAGTAAATAAGTATTCAGTATCACAGCTGTGCACCTCAACACCTCCACCACAAGCATATTGGGCAGCTGGCTGAGCGGTTAGGGAATCAGGCTAGTAATCAGAAGGTTGACGGTTCGAAATCCTGGCTGTGCCAACATGACGTTGTGTCCTTGGTCAAGGCACTTCACCCTACTCTCTCAGTGAGGAATGTCCCTATACTTGCTGTAAGTCTCTCTGGATAAGAGCATCAATATAAATGACTCTGTGTAGTTGTGGTTGTCATGGTTTCACAGTAGATGGTGAATTGGTTGTCTGTGGTTGGACCCCCCCCCCCCCCCCCCCCATCATGTGACCTCATGGCTGCTCTGGATATTTGACCACATGGTCAGGATAACTGAGCACATGTTGAGCATCTCATGGTGTTACATGACATGGACATGGATTCAGATGTTTAGCAGATGTTGATGTTTGTTGACGTTAGTGAACGTTAGTTTTATGAGCACTTCCTGAACCATTGTGATGGGTAAGCTAACCTTGGCCAGTCCAGATCTGAACCTGGCGCTCGTTATCGAACTCCTGAGTCGTCCTCAGCACGGTCGCTTTGTGTTTGACCACAGTGGTCGCGGTGAGGACAGGATCCTTGTCCAGGGAACTTTAAAGAAGCAGAAGGTGTCAGACCAGTGTGTGTTCCTGATCCCTGGTCCAACAACGCTGCGTCAACAAACAGCATCTTGTGTAAACTGTTATTCAACACACACATGTAGGAATAGGAGTCAATCATTCACTCTCAATGTCTCTCGCTCCCCTCTCAAACACAATGCCCGAGTTAATAAAAACATTTGGGTTTTGTTTGAAAATCGAACCATATATCAAAACCTGACATTATCCACTAGAGAACAATGCTGCTTGAGTTCAGAAATGTTCTGATTGATCTCAGATTAGAAGCTAGAAGACTGGAGCCTGTTGGCAGGGCAACATTCTCTCTCTCTCTCTCTCTTTTTTAGCTCAGCTAACTTGTTTTCATTGAAGCTTTTAAAATCCCTAATTCTCTTTTCGTTTGTAGATTGTCTTTAGTTTGTGTAGCAATGATGTGGTACTGATCCTTTTAACACACACACACACACACACGCCTCAGGGTTGGGTCTATAGGCGCTGCTTAATGTAACGATGGTGTGAGCGTAGTTTCTGATCTCATCCAGATGAACATTCCTCTGGTTGTGTTGTGGTTTAGTCCACTAATCTTGAGCTCAGTGGTCCAGCTCCAGCTCCTGTTAATGTGCATGGTGATATTTAACACAGGGTCAGCACACACACACACAGGAACACACACACACACAGGGTCAGCACACACACACACACACACAGGAACACACACGCACACACACACACACACACACAGGAACACACACACACACAGGAACACACAGGAACACACACACACACACAGGGTCAGCACACACACAGGAACACACACACACACAGGAACACACACACACACACACACACACACACAGGAACACACAGGAACACACACACACACACACAGGAAAACACACACACAGAAACACACAGGAACACACACGCACACACACACAGGAACACACAGTCAGGTGGGATATTTGACAGCTTTAGGAGAAGTTATTCATAGAGTGTCTGGAGACGCACATGGACCATCGTTATTCATCTACCATGTGCTGCTCACGAGGACTAAGGTGTGTGTGTGTGTGTGTGTGTGTGTGAGAACACACACTCAGCCATGTGATTGTTGGACTGGGTGGTGTGACTTGTACCCCTGGTTAGAGCCTCTCAGTCAGAACTGAGGCCTGAATACCTGCCTGTGTGTCTGTAGATCTCTCCTTCTATGTCACACTCTGTGTGTGTACACCACACACACACACACACACTCTCTCTCTCACGGCAGGTGTTTTTCTCTGTGCTGCCAGTGTAAACTGTTGACCAGGGTTCGAGTTAGGGTCATGGATCAAGCAACTTCGACCCCCCCCCCCCAACCTCCCAGCTTTTTATCTGCCTTTATGGTTCTGTATTGATCTACCTCCCAGCCTGTCTGTCTGCCTGTCTACCTGCCTGCGTACCTGTCTGTCTGCCTGCCTCTCTACCTGCCTGTCTGCCTGCCTGCCTCTCTCTCTACCTGCCTCTCTACCTCCCTCCCTCCTTGTTTCCAGTGCCCTGCCTCCTTCAGCACTGTGTTCTGTACACACAGCTGGCTGTCAGAGCAGGAAGGACCTGATAAGAGGTGAGAGAGAGGGGGCGCAGGTCAGGACTGTTACCCCCCCCTGCCACACACACACACACACAGCCATGTGCTCTGCTGTAACACGTGCTTTTCCACTGTGACCCTAGCCTGTCAAACATGCAGGAGTCAGCTTAACTGCTGAATCAGCAATAACTGCTGCATAGTGCTGAAATACTGAGAGTTCTTTAAGAACCAGCTAGACCTGTGGGAGTGGTAACATGGCGATCAGTGTGTGTACCACACACACACACACACAGTGTTGACACCAGCTTGGTCAACAGAGCATGCCACCACACCCACCTTTTAGTGCAGACTCCCAACATTAGGGAGGAGCTGGAGAGAGAATGAATGAATGTGTGTGTGAGTGAGAGTGTGCATGTGTACTTGACTCCAAATACTCTAAAGGTATGTGAATGTATGAATACCAGAAATGATGGCTCATGTCACACTGTGTTTTATTTTTAGTGTGTGTGAGGTGTGTGTGTGTGTGTGTGACGTACGTTGGTAGGCTCATTTACATTTTTCCTTTTCAGTCTAGGTAGTGCGTCACAGTGTTTCTGGGTGTGTGTGTGTGTGTGTTAGAATGACAGATGTCACAATGTTCTGATCAGGTGATCAGATTTTCAGTCAGATATCAGGACTCAGCATACCAAGGATGTCCGGGGGGGCTGGGGGGGGGATCAGGCAGCTATATCTATATATATATCTACCTATATCTATATCTAAATGATTTAGTGCCATCGAGCCCCCCCCCACCCCTCCACCCCCGAGGGAACATCACCCATCTTGGAGTTGACCCCACTCAGGGAGGAGGTAGTCAGGTGGCTGAGCGGTTAGGGAGTGTTCAGTATGTTACCGGTTTGATTCCTGGCTGTGCCAACATGATGTTGTGTCCTTGGTCAAGGCACTTCACCCTCCTCTCCTCAGGGGGGAATGTCCCTGTACTGCAAGTCTCTCTGGATAAGAGCGTCTGATAAATGACTCCATGTTCCATGGAGCTACATGTGAGGACACATGGCTCATTTTGGACGTGTCCCAGGAAGTTGTGTGACTGGATATCCGCTCCTTCCTGTCCCAGAGCAGCACAGCAGCGCCCCCTTGCTGCAGGAGGGAGATATAAGATAAGAAAGATAAGAAATCCTTTATTTGTTCTGCAGTGGGGAAATTGCAGTCTACAACAGTAACAGTACTGAGAGTAACACACACACACACACACACACACACACTCTCGCTACAGGAACACAGCAGAACAGGTTCCCTCCCTCCCTCCCTCCCTCCCTCCCTTTATCACTCCATCTCATGACCAGCTGTTTAATCCCAGCAGTCCTGCCCTCGTCCTGTGTGGAGGTGGTTATCCTGGGGACACGCTCACCCAGGGAGGGGGAGGGGAGGAAGGGAGTGAGGGGGAGGGGAGTGTGGCAGGCAGAGAGAGACGGCCAACAATAACAGTTGCTTCTGAAAATTAATGTCTTGTTTGGTTGGTGGAGTTTGAGGTGAGCTGCGTCATCCAGGTGTGTGTCTGTCTGTGTGTGTGTGTGTGTGTGTGTGTCTGTGTGTCTGTCTGTCTGTCTGTCTGTCTGTCTGTCTGTGTGTGTGTGTGTGTGTCTGTCTGTCTGTCTGTCTGTCTGTGTGTGTGTGTGTGTGTCTGTCTGTGTGTGTCTGTGTGTGTGTGTGTCTGTCTGTCTGTGTGTGTGTCTGTCTGTGTGTGTGTGTGTGTTCCAGACCCTCTCCACTGTGCCTCAGTAATCCTGGTATTGAGGCAGGCAGACTGGAGGATCTGGCAGGAAGACGGGGTAGTTGAGTCACATGGGGGGGGGGGTAACTGGGGCAGAGCAGGGATCAATGCTGAAAGTCCTCCAGGTATTTGCACATGATGCACCTCGTGGTTGGTCCCCAGCTCCGCCTCCCCCTCCTCCCCCCTCCTCCCCCCTGCAGTGGTGTGGGCATGATGCCAGTCAGTGTGGGATTTGGTGTGAGCTCTAATGGTAGACGTGGATCCACATTGTTCAGGGTTTTCCCAACCCTGAAGCTGAAGTGGCCCTCTCACACACACACACACACACACACACACACACACACACCAGCTCCCCTGGAAGACCATCCTTATAGGAGTCCTAATGTCTAAAAATGATCTCCCTCTCTCTCCTGACAGGAACATATTCCCGTCCAACCTGGTGTCTGCAGCCTTCCAGTCTGTGAGTATTAGACCTCACACACACACACTCACACTCACACACACACACACACACACACACACACACACACACACAGGTGTGTTAGGTCTATTCTAACGGCTGTTTTTTCTGACCAGTATGCCACAGACTACAAAATTGTCACCAAGAACAACAGCTTGATAGTAGAGAAGGTGAGTGTGTTTTGTGTAAAACACTAAAGATGCATTCATTCATTCATTCATTCATTCATCGTATTTTGGGGATCTAATCATCCCATCTCACTGTGCTAATGTGTGCCGTTCTAACCTTGTTCCTTCCTCCCCCCCTCTCCCTCTCTCTCCCTCCCCCCCTCTCCCTCTCTCTCCCCCTCTCCAGATCCCGTTTGGATATAACCAGGATGGGATGAACATCCTGGGTCTGGTGGTGTTTGCCATAGTGTTTGGTGTAGCTCTGAGGAAGCTGGGGGAGGAAGGAGAGATCCTCATCAAGTTCTTCAACTCCTTCAATGAAGCCACCATGGTGCTGGTGTCCTGGATCATGTGGTGGGTGTGGCTGGAGACCACGACCACATGACGACCACAGGACGACCACATGACGACCACATGACGACCGCACGACGACCGCACGACGACCACATGACGACCACATGACGACCACATGACGACCACATGACGACCACATGACGACCGCACGACGACCGCACGACGACCACACGACGACCACATGACGACCACACGACGACCACACGACGACCACATGATGACCACATGACGACCACACCACGACCACATGACGACCACATGATGACCGCACGACGACCGCACGACGACCACATGACGACCACACCACGACCACACGACCTCTTTTATCTATCATCAGCAGCGTCCGTTTGGATCATTTCCTGTTTCTGTCGACACTTCTGATGTGAAATCACAACCCCCCCCCCCCTACCTGCCCAGGTACGCCCCCCTGGGTATCATGTTCCTGGTGGCAGGGAAGATCGTGGAGATGGAGGATGTTGGCGCTCTGTTCGCCAGCCTGGGGAAGTACATCGCCGCCTGCATGATCGGCCACGCCATCCACGGCCTCCTGGTCCTCCCTCTGATCTACTTCGTCATCACCAGGAAGAACCCCTACACCTTCCTGTGGGGGATATTCACCGCTCTGGCAACTGCCTTTGGAACCAGCTCCAGGTGAGGCAGGCTCCTCCCACCAGCTGATCTCTCTTTCCTTTATTCTCTCCATCTTTTCCTTCTTTTTCTGTATTTTATTCCTTCCTTTCCTTCCTTAATTTCACTCTGTCTGTATGGTTATTTGCCCCTCCACTTCTCTCTAAAGCTCCCTGTAACCACGCTGCCCTCCCCCCTCCCCCCAGCTCGGCCACCCTGCCCCTCATGATGAAGTGTGTGGAGGAGAAGAACGGCGTGTCGAAGCACATCAGCCGCTTCATCCTGCCCATCGGGGCCACGGTCAACATGGACGGCGCCGCCCTCTTCCAGTGCGTGGCGGCCGTCTTCATCGCTCAGCTCAATGACATCTCCCTGAACTTCATCCAGGTCTTCACCATCCTGTGAGTGACTGAAACACACACACACACACACACACACCACACACACACACACACACCACACACACACACACACACCACACACACCACACACACACACCACACACACACACACCACACACACACACACACACCACACACACACCACACACACACACACACACACACACACACACACACACACCACACACACACACACACCACACACACACACACCACACACACACACACACACCACACACACACACCACACACACACACACCACACACACACACACACACACACACACACCACAGTTTTGTTGCTGCTGGGTCAGATCAGACTTCCTGGTTGGTCTTTTTGAACTGCTCTCTGGTTGGCTAACCTCTCCCTTGTCCCGCCCCTTTGGTCAGAGTGACAGCCACAGCGTCCAGTGTGGGGGCGGCAGGGATCCCTGCAGGGGGTGTGCTCACTCTGGCCATCATTCTGGAGGCCATAGGACTGCCCACCAATGACATCTCCCTCATCCTGGCTGTGGATTGGCTCGTGTGAGTACTGTCATGCTTTAGCCTGTTGTATGTTGTGCTGTGTGGTGCTGTGTGTGTGTGCTGTGTTTGTGCTGTGTGTGTTTGTGCTGTGTGTGTTTGTGCTGTGTGTGTTTGTGCTGTGTGTGTGTAACCCCTCCTCCTGTGTCTCCAGAGATCGTACCTGCACCGTGCTCAACGTGGAAGGTGATGCCTTTGGGGCGGGGCTTCTGCAGTACTTTGTGGACCGTAACCCCACGGCAGAAGCTGCAGGGGAGACCCTCAGCGAGGTGAGGGTGGAGGAGGACCTGGGGGCGGAGCCTGAACAGTCCCCGCTCATCCAGAAGCAGGGATTGGAGGACGGCGATGTGGGGCGGTCCTGCGAGAAGGAGTCAGTCATGTAGAGCGCCAAAACTCACTGCTGTCAAAAACGAACACTGACCCATCCACTTCCTGCTTCTAATGTCAAGGTTCCCTTGAACCCTGACCTTTGACCCCTGCCCATATCCAACTACAAACCAGAGGGAGGGGGGGGGTCATCATCTCTTCTGGATAGCGGAGGAGGGTGGGGAGGGAGGAGGGTGGGGAGGGAGGAGGGGGGGGGGAACAAGAGGAGAAGAGTGAAAGATACCAGCCTGGTTTGGAAGTGACTTTTCTTTTATTTAGTCCTTTTTTATAATCTTTTTTTTGTCCTCCTTGTAGTGTGTGTATAGAGTTAGTTTGATATCAGATCAGCCTGTCTTTAACTCGCTGCTCTTCTGGACAGCCCTGTTAGACTATTCCTACATGATGATGGTTAACTCCGCCCATGTGTGCTGCCCCTGGCTGCAGGACAGGAACACACCAGTTCACATATCAAACTGACCCCAACACAAGTGATGCTGAAGCAGACTTTAGACTTTAGTCCCTATAAGGACAATCAGACACGCGCACACACACACACTAACACAATGTCAACCAGGAAGTTGAAGAGCTGACTCCGCCCACGTCGCTATGGAGAAAGAAGAAGATTGTTGCTCAGGGCAACCATGTTCATCCCTTGGTACTGTAAGAGAGTCCATGTTTTTTTATTTCAATGAAGCACAAATGCTGTTCATGAATCTCAGTCAATCAAGTTCCAACAGGTTCTGTTGAGTTCCATCCGTGAGCTGCGTGCGTGCGTGCGTGTGTGTGTGTGCTCCTAGAGGCCTATGGCAGATGTTGAGTGTTGACAAATCATTTGAAAGGAAACCTTGTAGAGACTGAATGATGTCCAAACCAAAAGGCTTTTATTTGGCTGACGAGCTCTTTTTGGAAGTCATGGGTTATTTCCTGTATTTTCTTGAAATTGAAATGTACCTTTTTATTACGTTCTATTTATTTCCGTGATCTTTTTAAAACCATCCGTAAACAGCTTAGTTGAACCACGCCCCAAGTTATCCTGCTGTATCAAACCATCCCTTTCTTTTTAATGTTTCAACATTTTAGCGTTTCTACATCTGTTTTATCTTTACACCTTATCTGTCCTACGAAATCAATAACATTCATTTAATTTCTGGATCATCTAATATTTCAGATGTGATATGTTATTAGTTATACATTTTAATGAATGACGTTGCGTATTTTTTGGGAGAAATGTCATCTTAAATCTGTTGTTGGTCAAACCTTTTGATACTTTGATCTTCGGTTTGATCACATGATTGTGTGTGTGTTTGTTTGTGTGCATGTGTGTAACATGTTGGTGTCAGGTACTTGAACTCCCTGAACTCCCAAATTGCTTGTCCACCACAAGTAGGCGTTACTTGTGTTTTTATTTAAACTACTTCCTGTTGGAAGAATCTAGTTTCCTGTTGTATATTGGCAGGGTTCAAAGTTGTTACAAACCCTTTCCAACCTTGTTGGAGCAAATTATACAAATATAGTACAGTCCCTGAACAGACTGTGTCTGTAGCCCTCATGGTGTGTGTGCGTGTGTGTGTGTGTCTGTGATCTGGATGTGTTACTTTGTGAGTCTGTAAGAAAAGAAAAAAATTGAAATTCATCATTCCAGAAGTGTCTCAGTCACTGTGTGTGTGTGTGTGTGTTTATCAGTCCTGTTTGTGTGTTTATCTGTTGTGTGTGTGTGTGTATCTGTCCAGTTTGTGTTGGTGTGTGTGTGTGATGGATGACTACCTGAACTTGTTACAATCGAATGTTCCTGGTTGAGAGAATAAAAGTCTTTTTTTAATGATGATCCTCTTATTATCCTTCTTTCATCCCTGTTTTGTGTTTCAGGTTTCAGCCAATCACAGCCGTGTATGACGAACATGAAGCCCCACGTCCTGTACTTTAGATCAGGGGTTTCCAACCCTGGTCCTCAGGGGCCACTGTCCTGCATGTTCTAGATGTTTCCCTGCTCCAACACACCTGATTCAAATAACTGGGTCATTAGCAGGCATCTGCAGAGCTGGAGAACAACCCATTCATCTGACTCAGGTGTGTTGGAGCAGGGAAACATCTAGAACTGTCAGGACAGTGGGCCCTGAGAACCAGGAATGGTCCATAAACATTTCATTCGGAGCTTTAACGCATGCATTGTAGTTATGATCCGCTTCTTCCCCCTGCTGGTGAATGTAAGGAAGTGCACCTAATATGTCTACTAGTTTGGATTGGATCAGACGTACACCAAATATAAACATAGAATTAAAAGGTCACATTGGCAAACATCAGGTAGACAAACTTGTTTTGTGTAATTAACAATAATGTCGATCATTCTCTTTTATTATCTCAGCATGTTTAGAACATCCAGCTCTTCTTACTGTCAGTGGGCCTCTTAATGAGGGTTAACGTCACGAGGACAGTTGAATGGTTCAAACACAAATTGAATGATATACAGCTGTTATATTGATGATAAATAATCAGACACACAGTGAGACAGTGTTAAATGGGGGGGGGGGGGGGGGCAGGGTTCACCTGCTGTGTACGATCAGCAGGCATCAGCAGGGTTAACAACACAGGGGGTTCAAGAACCGTATTCAATAACCTGCGGAAACCAAATACTTCCAGTAGCTCCAGACAGCTCCCTATGTCACTCATATCCAACAGCAGTTCTTTTTTTAGCCTATTTCAAATAAAGTGAATTAGTGCAATGTAAACGTGAATTCACACATTAAGCCTAAAACATTCACTGATCCTCAGTCCAGGTACACACACACACACACACACACACACACACACACACACACAATGATATAACCTCATAATGAGAACATTTCCTACTGAGCTGTTGCTTCTGTAATCATGGCACATCTCTGTATCTCTGTCTGTCTCTGTCTTTGCCTCTCTCTCTCTCTTTCTCTCTCTGTCCCTCTCTCTCTCTCTCTCTCTCTCTCTCCTTCTCTCTCTGTCCCTCTCTCTCTCTGTCCCTCTCTCTCTCTCTGTCCCTCTCTGTCTCTCTCCCTCTCTCCCCTCCCCCCCCCTCCCTCCCTCCCCCCCTCACAGCCTGCTCCTGTCCAGCCTCTTCTTGACTGGGTTGGGGTATTGGGGGTTCTCGATCACCCCTTCCCCAAACTTCAGTTCCAGGAAAGCCCTGTGGTTGTTGGGTCCGTAAGCGGTGACCCCTGCGAAGGTCATGGGCACCAGCGGCTGCAGGAAGTGCTCAGGGAACTCCACATCCTGTTTGTGATCCGTCCAGGTGTCCTTGGTCATGACGCCGTTGCGGGGGTAGAAAGGCCAAAGGTCAACGTGGAGGTGGTTGGCCTCGCTGTACTGAACTCTGTAAAAGTCTCCTTCCACCGCCCGCTCCCACACGAAGCCATTAGCATCCACCAGAGAGCCTGAGTCCAGGTTCTTCAGGTAGTCACAGTTGGGGACGTCCTCCAGGTAGATGCCCAGGTCCACGTCGTAGTCCCAGGGGATGATGTCCTGGTGGCGGGCCGCCCCCAGCAGGGTGCCCCCCTCCAGCCAGTATCGCACCCCGGAGCTCTCCAGGATGTTGATGACGTACTTGGTAGTCTCCCGCAGGGCTCGCAGGCAGCAGGGGGGAGTCCAGCGCTCCAGGTACAGGTACTCAGGTGTGTCATCCTTCACCGTGCCGAAGCAGCGAGGTGTCTCCTGGGGGGGGGGGGGGGGGGACGACAAGATTCAGCCTAATTTCAATACTAAATGCTGTTTTAACAAGTCTGGAGTTTAGAAAGGGTTTATGAAAGTATCCAATAGTGATCTTCCTGTTTACATATGAAGATATGAAAATTATCCACTGGACACTAAAACAACAATTACATTCCATGGCAGAATTCAGCGTTATCTACCACATGCAAAACAATCAAAAAGAGGCATAAATAAATCGAGGAGAAAGTTTAAACAAAAGTGCAAAAATGCTAATTTAGCATAACATGCCTCAGATTCATGTTATTTAAACATGTTCACAGTATCAGAGGTCAAAGGTCACCTTCCCACAGCCGAACCACTGCTCCTTCCCGTCTCCCAGCAACACACGCTTCAGCCCGAAGCCCCTCATCAGCCGAGCCGTGTTCTCCTTCACACGCGTGTCCGCCTTCCACTGGTTGTGGGCGGAGCTGAACAGCGGCCTGTGAGCCGCGGCGAAGGCGGGGCTCTCCAGTAGTTTGACCTTCCAGCCCCGCAGCGAGGTCTGGACGAAGAGCGATGCCATCAGAGGTCGCCCCAGAGGGACGGAGAGGTTGAAGAGATCCTCGGACCTCATGATGACCACGGCGTCGCCCTGCAGCGCCGTGCACACGCTCCCGCTGCTCCCGGAGGCGCCGGGCGTGTAGGTGGCCGTCCACTCCCGTAGGCTCACCCTCAGGTTGAGGCACTGCACGGCGGAGCGAGTCAGCACGGACGCCGCCACCATCCTCACGGGCCCCCCGCCCTCGCCCTCCAGCTCGCGGATCAGACGCTCCAGCAGCCTGCCCTGCTCCAGCTCCACCCCGTCAGGAACCAGCAGCACGAACTCTGTCTGGACGTGGAACTCCGGCCGGTGGGCCTGCGGGGGCTGGTCCGGGCTGGGGCTGAGCACCAGGAGCCGGGCCCCCTCAGGGAGCACCAGAGGAGGGTAGGGGGGGGAGTCGGCCACCGCCAGGAAGGGCAGCTCGGGTCGCTGGCGGAGGAATGATCTGGCCACGTCTCCCACGTAGTTCTCAAAGTCCTCGAACTCACGGAGGAGGACAGTGACTCGGGGTCCGCGACTGCTGCCTTCTCCAACGCCCCCTCCTGCTCCTCCACCCAGACCCCCCACCCCAGCCCCAGGCCCCCCGGCCCCCTGGCCAAGCACAGGCAGGGGGGACCTCCTCAAGCCCTTCCCTGGTTCCCCCCGCCTCCTCTCCATCATCTGGTGCTGAGCCCGGGACACGTAGTAAAGGATCAGCAGGTTAAGGATGATGGCTGCAGTTAGCAGCACCTGGCACAAGCTCACACGCATGGTGCCCCTCCTGCCCCCCTACCCTCCGCGCGTGATTACACACCCACAGCCCTGTTCTTCATGGGATCAGTCCGCGCCATCCGGATGTCACGATGTGTCACACTGAAACACACACAGCTGTGAGAGAGAGCTGCTTCACTGACATGGACTGCAGAGAAAAAAAATCTGTGCTTCGTTACAATCTATTTCAATCTGTTCCCATAGAACCTTGTGGTGAAATGACATTAATGTCATCAATCCATTGGAATTGCAGTAAGAGTGTGAAAAAAAAAACTGAATTTACCTGCAAGACAGCCTCAGCAGAATCAAGGATCATAGTTATTCTGCAGAACTGTAAACATTAATATATTTTTTTCATCGTATAGTCATTTCCTGGCAGCTGTAGGCTTCAAAGGTAATCCCGATTATACAAATATATTATTATTGTTTATTTGATTTGAAGAACAAATCAAATATGTTTAAACTGATCATAGATTCATGCATAGGAATGAACGATAAGATTGAGCCGCTGTTTTCTGTATCTAAACCTCAGTAGAAGGTCACTATGTTGCAGGAAGCACATCTTCTTTTCACAGAGTTGTAAATCATGTAGATAGACCCGTTCACGCTGCAGTGAGATCTGCGCAGGGCTCCTTATTTAGCAGGGACTCTTAAAGCTCCGCCCTCTGGCCCCGCCCTCATTCCTGTCATGAAGAGATCCACCACACTTCCTGCTGACACCCGGAAACAAGATGAAAACTTTCAGAATAAGAGTTAAGAATGAACCACATTCAGAAGTATATGAGATAAGAAAAACCTTTATTTGTCCCCCAGGGGGGAAATTGCAGTCCACAACAGCAGCAGGGTAAAGTACAGCACACAGAGTTGCAGGGTAATTTAACAATAAAGGGGACACGATATAGTACAATAATAATAAATAATACAAATAAAAAACACAATAAAATAATTATAAAAATGTAATCTCTCAAAAGGTTGTTTCATACATTTGATGATACCATTTGTGTAAATAGGATTCATTTGTATCTGAAAAATGGGTCATTTGATTATTTAAAAAAAGTTCCGATTTGGTCACCTTTCTGGCACCGAACAATCAGAGCTTTTATTTTGAAATGATCCAAACGGAAGTAGAAATGTTATTTTGTTGCAGTTTTCCCCGATCCTGCTCGTGAGGAAGGAAGAAAGAGTGGCAGAAGTGTGACTCTAAGAGGGACGGGGTTATCACGGGGTTATCATTCTATCATCCTCTCTGCTTCTCTCCAGCTCCTTGTCCTGGTTTGAGCTCGAACGGTAAAAAAAAATGGAGGCGGAAAGATCCGGTGGAGGAGCGGGAGGAACAAACCAGACCCCCGGAGGAGGAGGAGGAGGGAGCGGCGGGGGGCGCAACCAGAACGGGCCGAAATCAGGAGGAGGGCAGGCGGCGACAACAGGAGGAGGAGGAGGGATGATGGCTGGAGGAGGAGGGTTGATGGCAGCAGGAGGGATGATGGCTGGAGGATCTTCTCAGGACGGGGACTCGGGCCTGTCTCTCCCGGGATCTTACACTTCATCCAGTTCGAGTGGGGAAGATTCCAGGCTGAGAAGTACCGCTGGGAGGCCGAGAGAGACGAGCTCAGGGTGATGATGGGTTCATCCATTTAATTAGATCAGGGATCACCAACCCTGGTCCTCGAGGGTCACTGTCCTGACAGTTCTAGATGTTTCCCTGCTCCAGAACACCTGATTCTAATAAAGGATCATTATGAGGCTTCCACAGAGCTTGATAACGACCCCTTCATTAGAATCAGGTGTTCTGGAGCAGGGAAACATCTAGAACTGTCAGGACAGTGTGGCCCCTGAGGACCAGGGTTGGTGACCCCTGATTTAGATGTTTGTCTTGCATGCCTTGTCTGGAAGTCGTGACCTCACTGATTACAAACTCTATAAGTGATAAGAACAAACTAATGAGTCTGAAAGATGGTCCATTAGAGACACATGAAGGAGATGCTGCTGGACATCTCTGTGTTTTAAACGATAATCTTGTCTTTATATCCAAAACACGTTTGATGGACTGAGTGGAAGTGTGTTAACCTGTGACAGTCTGGAGGGGTCTGGATGTGGTCTGGCGGGGTCTGGAGGAGTCTGGGGGGGGATCTGGAGGGTTCTGTGGGGGTCTGGAGGGGTCTGGATGTGGTCTGGGGGGTCTGGAGAGGTCGGGGGGGTCTGGATGTGGTCTGGGGGGTCTGGAGAGGTCTCGGGGGGTCTGGAGGGGTCTGGATGTGGTCTGGGGGGGGGTCTGGAGGAGTCTGTGGGGTCTGGAGGGGTCTGTGGGGGTCTGGAGGGGTCTGTAGGGGTCTGGATGTGGAGGGCAGTCTGTTGTTGAGCAGCCCCTGGTAATACAGGTGAAAACAACACGGTGGCCTTAATAGTTAGTTCCTGTTGTTGGACTGGTTGATCCAGCAGGCTGTGGGCTGATGTTCAGTCAGATGTTCAGCTGATGTTCAGTCCTCCTTAACATCTGATCATGTGTTCCTCTGTGTTAGAGTAGAGCGGGTCACGTGACTCG
>CM059297.1:752500-765000 GCA_030340665.1 Neosalanx taihuensis | reverse complement strand
CCACTGGTTGGGTTACCGCAGGACCTAACTCCGCCCCCATTCCTTTTTTTTAAATCCCATAATGCCTCAGTAACTTGTTGTGATACGAATCGTTCTGCTTTTCAAAGTGATCACTGGGCTGCTCTGTTGTTGATTAGCCTGGTCTGGACTAGACCAGTCTGCACTGCATCACTCTGCTATGTTCCCTATTTATGCCAGTTGCTATGAGACACAGTTTTTTGGAACTGGTGACACTAAGCATGCAGAACAAACACACACACACACGCTCACACACAGACACGCTCATACACAGACACACACACACACACACACACACTACCTTGTTCAGTTAAAAAACAGTTTTTGTTTTTAAGAAACAAACCTGTTTATAACAAATTTGTGTCCATGTTCCTCAACATTGCTCAGTTAAACAGCGAGATACGTCATGGATCACATTTCCTAACACTCTCCAGTGTCTGAAACAGACAGGCAGACAGGCAGGCAGACAGACAGACAGGCAGGCAGACAGACAGGCAGTTCTACTAGTAGTAGTTCTGCTAGTTAGCCAGGATAGGTGTGTGTTAGAAGATTCCTACGCAGTGAATAATCAGCTTTACTATCATTCTCCTGGACCACACTGAGGTGAATGGTGTTTGTTGGTCTGGACATTTCATGAATGTGTGTGTGTGTGTGTGTGTGTGTGTGTGACTACACGTCTGCTCACAGCACTATAGTCATATTGGTGCTAAGACCATATTAGTCAGGGACCTGTGTGTGTCTGTGTGTGTGTGTGCTCCTCTTCCTGCCCACAGTGGGCAGCAGTTGCCCTGGACATGACCTCCTGCAGGGCTTAGTGGAAGGAAACTATCATCCATGCCGTGTCAGAGGAGAATGTGAGTGGGGGGAGTCCAGAGGCTGAAGGCCTGAAGCCTTTCACAACTGTTTAAAACACTACAGCCCCTCTCCCCTCCCCTCCCCCACTCTCTCCCCCCTCCCCTTTGTGACTGAAAACAGTAGAGAGAACTGAGGTCGAATCCTGAAGCCTGGGCCTAGAGGTCAGGGGTCAAGTGTTCCTCGGTAGCCAGCCCCTAAGGTCGTCACAGGTTATTTGGGTGTTTTGTGGTGAAAGGTCATAGGGCAGCTTCGTAGCTATGGAAACGGTCTCCTCGCACCGATACACTACTTAGCTTTGACGAACTTTCTAAGAATTGACAAGTCAATGTGACACGTTAAATAAAACATGAAAATTAAGAAAGAGAAAAAGAAAGATCGTTAATCAGAGAAGACACCATCATGTGATGTAAATGTACGTTTTTCATTTTATTTGCATTTCCTTTTTTATTCTAGATTATGTTTATTAAGGTGTAAGAATACTATATTATTATATTCTAAGTGAATCCTTCTTTCTTTGCTAGGCTTAGAACTTGCTTGTGATTGACAATGATGATGTAGAACTTGTAAAAAAAATCAAGAAAAATAAAAAAAGATCATCCTTTTAGAAAAGCCCCCCCTCAGAGCAGACCCCCCCCAGTAGAGCAGTATGAGCAGACACCCCCCCCCCCCCAGTAGAGCAGTATGAGCAGAGCGTCTTCACTGTGTTTGTGTTTGTATGTATTTTTTTATAGCAACTTATCACTGTGTGATATTTTGTACATCATATCAAGCTGTATTCACATGTACTCTAACTACAAGGATAAGAGACCTGATTTTTATTCATTTTTGGTTTTATTATATCACATTTTTTTTAAACGCATTCTAGCTTGTATCAAAATGACCTGATCCTCCCCTCCCCCCTCCCCTTTTCTTCTCTGGTTTTGTCTACTTCTCGCAGGTCTCCTATTGTCTGTCATTATTAAGGAAAAACACACAAAAACAGAAAATAAAAGAAAGCTTTTGTACAGTGAGTGCTGCTAATGTGATCTGTGTGTTTTAATGCTGTTTTGATCCTTTCTCAGTATTGTAGCGCAACGGCTAGTCCAGGGGTCTCCAACCCCAGGCCTCAGGGGCCACACTGTCCTGGGATCTCCAACCCTGGTCCTCAGGGGCCACACTGTCCTGAAGGTTCTAGATGTTTCCCTCCTCCAGCACACCTGCTTCTAATGAAGGCCCATGCCCCTGGTCTGGTCAAACAGGTACCCTAACCCCAAATGCCCCCTTACCTGCAGGTATTCACAGATCTATATACCAGCACCACACCTGCATCCTCTCCGGGATTCAAGTCAGGTTCAACAGGTTTGCATCGATTAAGCCAACAGTTCTCTATCTGGTCATGATGTCAGCTGTTCAGGAACCGATATGAAATGTTGTTAGCACTGTTAGCGAATAGAGGGGAGCACTTGTTATGTGCTGTGGGGCGGGCCTGTTAGGGTCAGTTCTGATGGAAACTCCATTGAAGGGATGATTTGTGTTTCCCTGAATAAACTGGACTCTAGTGGTAGAAATGAACACTGCAGACTCAAATAAGAAATGGACTTAAATTACAGAAAAATAGGATTATCGTCCTGTTTCAACCTACGTATTTTTAATGGGTTAATCTCTCACTCCATCTGAAGAGAGACAGAATGTACAGTTAACATGTTCAAGGGAGGAGTTCCACAAGGTCAGTCTGGGTAACTCTGGTTAATGAGGCTTAGTCAAGAGTGGGATCATTCAAACACACGCACACACACACACACACACACACACACACACACACACACACTCTTAAAAAAAGTAGGATAAAGTGGGGGCTCTTTCAAGGGATTGAGAGAGGCGTAAAAAAACAAACAAAAAAATATTGATACTGAAACGGACTGAAGCAGTGTTGTTAATAGGAGGTAAACAGAAGCCAAGATAGGGGGAGAGAAAGAGAGATAGAGTAGGAGAAAGGTAGAGTAGGAGAAAGATAGAGTAGTAGAAAGGTAGAGTAGGAGAAAGGTAGAGTAGGAGAAAGATAGAGTAGGAGAAAGATAGAGTAGGAGAAAGGTAGAGTAGGAGAAAGGTAGAGTAGTAGAAAGGTAGAGTAGGAGAAAGGTAGAGTAGGAGAAAGATAGAGTAGTAGAAAGATAGAGTAGGAGAAAGGTAGAGTAGGAGAAAGGTAGAGTAGTAGAAAGGTAGAGTAGGAGAAAGGTAGAGTAGGAGAAAGGTAGAGGGACAGTGACAGGGAAAGAAAGAGAGAAACAGATCGAGGGAGTTTTGTGTGAGCTGAGCTGAGGCCCTGAGGCAGTGAAAGGAGAACCCAAGCAGCAAACAAGAAGAATTACCCCAGCATGAAGGAGGGAGGGAGGGAGGGAGGGCCTGGGAGGAGAGCCAGAGAGTGGGCGTGACTGTCATGAACATAAGGTCTCTCATCTCATTGGCAGGCAGCCCTGTCAGTCATCTCACTTCCTCCTTGAACCATTGACTTCAGGGAGGTGGGGGCTGAAGGGAGGGGGAGGTAACCTTCCACAGCTCGCTCTCTCTCCCTCTCTCCCTCGCTCTCTCTCTCTGTGCTTTTCTGAAAAAAAGAGTAAACTTTGACTGAAACTGAAAGAGGCCTCAGACTTCTAAAAGAAAACCCGAGCTCTCTCTCTTGTTTTTTGTTCTCCCTCACTTTTTGTAGTTTCCTGGTTCTGGTAGCCATTTTGTTACTCCTGCCTGGTGGAAAGGACAACAAAGTGAATCCTGTTCGCTGGCCTCTCTGTCCTCTCAACATTTCCTGGCAGAGTTTGGGCTTTCTTCTCTACAGGACTACATCTCCAGAAGAGAGCGAGGAGGAAGAGGGGGGGGGGGAGGAAGAGGCGGGAGAAAAGGTAGGAAAAGAGGAAGGGGAGGAGGAGGAGGAGGAGGAGGAGGAGGGGGGGCAGTTTCTTGTCCTCTCTCTCTCTGTCTTGCTCCCTTTTATGAGTGACTCATTTACTCTGCTCACGTTTGCCTGGATCAGACCAGGAAAGAAGACTGTCCAGAGCAACACAAAGAGAGAGACACTTCCTGGATGTGGAATTCTTCCCTGCTCCACCGAGCCTCCCAGCCACAGAACACACTGGAACTTGGACACTGAAGGACGCCGTGTTTTTGCGTGTGTGGAGTGCGTGTGTGGAGTGTGTGTGTGGAGTGTGTGCGCTCGAGCGCTGTTTAATGTGTGTGTGAGTCAACTAGTTCACACCTTCACACTCCCCTGCCTGCTGGAGCTCGTCTGAAGTGTGTGTGCTGAAGGTCTTCCAGGGGTTCCGCTCACACCCCTGTCCCTGTGTGTGTGTGACTGTGTTGGGCACCAGCCATGGCCAACGCCAGCCCCTGCCTGTCGTCAGCCCCCCTGTCGCAGGTCTTCTTCCCCCCTGGTGGCCCCTCTCCTCCAGGCTCTGTGGTCCTTCAGCAGGGGACCCCCATGGCCCTGCCGCCCATCCCCTCGCATGGCTTCCCCCCGGTGGATCTGGGGGCCGGGCCGGGGCCGGGGGGGTCCGTGTCGTCTCCCTTGCCCCCCACGCCAGCGGGGGTGTCCTTCATCATCCAGATCGGCCTCACCAGAGAGTCTGTCCTGCTGCCTCAGGCTGCTGACCTCGCCTACGTCAAACAGATCGCCTGCTCTATCGTGGATCAGAAGGTAAGAGAAAGTTAGGGGTGTGTTTGTGTGATTGTATGTGTGTGTGTGTGTGTGTGTGTGTCTGTGTGTTTGTGTGTGTGTGTTCACACACAGGCAGCATTTTCTCAACCTGACATAGTTTGAGCATCACAGAACTGTCACTAGCATTAAAGCTATTAGCTGGGAGCACACCCACCTCTCTGAACTGTATCTCTGACCAGCATGGCGGTGGTGGTGAGGCGGTGGGGGTGAGGCGGTGGGGGTGAGGCGGTGGGGGTGAGGCTATGTTAGTGTGTTCAGGTCACAGTGATCCTCTTCTGACAGGCCTGAACTTCTAAACAGCTGTGTGTCAGGGAACAGCAGCTCAGTGATGGTGGAGGAACAGCAGGTGACAACCAATCAGAAACAACCTCAGTTACCTGGCAGGTATTCAACGAATCAGAGAGTCGCAGATGAGCTATAGTTATACGTTTACAGCAGGGGTCTCCAACCCTGCTTCTCAGGGCCTGACTGTCCTGAAGGTTCTAGATGTTTCCCTGGTCCTCAGGGCCTCACTGTCTTGAAGGTTCTAGATGTTTCCCTGGTCCTCAGGGCCTCACTGTCTTGAAGGTTCTAGATGTTTCCCTGCTCCAGCACACCTGATTCTAATGAATAAGTCGTCTCTGTGAAAATGCAGATCTGAATCTGTGCCTTTCTCTCAGTCTGCTACATATTTACCGTTCACATAAACAACATAATTAATCCTATTGATTGCATGGAGATATAAAAAAAAAATGAAAACCCGCAGTCACATGCTTCTGTTTATCCAGACTGGGCTGTCAGAGACCCAATCATTCTGAAGCGCATGGGGAAGACGTGGTTTACCCAATCAGAGCAAGGAAGGATTTTTAATCAGCCAATTAGGGCGCGATGATTAGATGATCAGATTTTCCAATGCCAGAAGCTGAAGGCAGAGAGGACCAATCAGAACAGTGTACAGAGCTGAGGTCTGTCTAGATCAGTGGCCCCTGAGGACCAGGGTGGGAGACCCTGATCTAGACCTCTTCTCTTCTGTCCTTCCTCTCACTCCTCCTCTCTATTGTTTGAAGGATAAAGAGGAGGAAATGAGCTGTGCTTCCTGTGTGGGGGGGGAGCTACTTCTTCCTGTCATCCTGCTCCTGATGGTTCCTCTCCTTCTGTCTCTTCCTCCTCCTCACCCTCCTTCACTTCCCTCCACCTCTTTATCTCTCCATCCTCTCCTCTCAGAGTAGCTCGCTCTCTGATATTCGATGTGTGTGTGTGTGTGTGTGTGTGTGTCTGTGTATATATGGAGGTTAAGAAGCTGGTTAAACAAGAAGATGCACATAGGCAGAATTACAGTATCCTCTGCAGATGGTCTATAGCCTCCAGACACACACACACTCACACACACACAGACACACACACACACACACACAGACACACACACTCACAGATACACACACAGACACACACACACAGATACACACACAGACACACACACAGCTGCAGCTATTGTTTTCATCTCCGTTTTGGATAGTGAGGTTCCTTTATCTCCCTGGAGACCACTGTTCCAAGGAACACACACACATCATGTCCTGTTTACCTGTCTACCTCACACACACACACACACACACACACACACACACACACACACACACACACACACACACACACACATACACACACACACATACACACACACACACACACACCATGTCCTGTTTACCTGTCTACCTCACACACACACACACACACACACACACACACACACACACACACACACACCATGTGCTGTTTACATGTCTACCTCACCCTGCCTCTCCTCTACTTCCTCTTTCAGCTGGACAGTGTCCTGATGTTAGAACATCATGGCTCCCTCCACCTATCTGTCTCTACATCTCTCTGTCTCTCCATCTCTCTCTCCATCTCTCTCTCCATCTCTCTCTCTCTCTCTCCATCTCTCTCTCTCTCTCTCTCTCCATCTCATTCATCTCCATCTCCTCTCTACTTGTGTTTCTTCTTCTTCTTTGTCTCTCTCTCCTCCTCTCCTCCCTCTCCTCCTCTCTCCTCCCTGTTCTCTCTCTCCTCCTCTCCTCCCTCTCCTCCTCTCTCCTCCTCTCTCCTCCCTCTTCTCTCTCTCCTCCTCTCCTCCCTCTTCCCTCTCTCCCCCTCTCTCCTCCCTCTTTCTTCTCTCCTCTTTCTCTTCCCTCTCTCCTCCTCTCTCCTCCCTCTTCCCTCTCCTGCTTCTCTCCTCCTCTCTCTCCTCCTCTCTCTCCTCCTCTCTCTTCCTCTGTTGTTTGCATGCTAGCGTCTCATCTTTGCATGATGTCCGTTTCCTGTGTGTGGCCCTCTGGAAGCAGCTGTACACTGCTTCATTTGACTATTCAAAAACAGCCCCAGTACTGTCAGAGCAGGAGGACAGACAAGAGGACAGACAGGCAGGAGGACAGACAGGCAGGAGGACAGACAGGAGGACAGACAGACAGGAGGACAGACAGGCAGGAGGACAGACAGACAGGAGGACAGACAGGAGGACAGACGGACAGGAGGACAGACAGGCAGGAGGACTAGCAGACTTGAAACTGAGAAAATGTTCATTTTTGTGTGTTTGGTCATTTATTGGGTCAGTGTGAGTGCATGAGCACGTGTGTGTCTGTGTGTGTGTGTGTGTGTCTGTGTGTGTGTGTGTGTGTGTGTGTTGATCACTCCCACAGTGAGCTCATTCAGACCTCTGCTGAAGCTGCAATATCTGCTGTGATTGGGAGGCCGTATGATCCAGATCCAGATTAGAGACAGGAGGTCTCTGTGCTGTAATCCTGTTTCCCAGCTTTGTCAGGACAAAAGCTACCAGGCAGACAGACCAGCTCTGGACAGAGAACAAACCTGTAGACCAGGGGTCTCCCACCCTGGTCCTCAGGGGCCACTGTCCTGACAGTTCTAGATGTTTCCCTGCTCCAGCCACACCTGATTCTAATAAAGGATCATTATGAGGCTTCCACAGAGCTTGATAACGAGCCGTTCATTAGAATCAGTCGTGCTGGAGCAGGGAAACATCTAGAAGGTTTTGACACCTCCGCTGTAGATATAAAACATGCAGCCTAGAGCAGAGCCTGCCTGGGATGCAGAGACTAACCCAGGTTAAACACAGCAGCCAGCCAGCTCAGGTTAGGGATAGAGTTCTAGGTTGTGTTCTGTGTTTTAGTGCTGGTTGGAAGAAGGGGGGAGAGGGGGGAGGAGGAGGGGGGAGGGGGGGGGACAATGGGTCAGTGTGATGCTGGCCAAGATGGGGCTGGTGGGAAGGCAGGTTAGGAGTATTTATGGAGGAGGTGGGAGGTGGAAAAGGGAAAATAAGAGTGGTTGAGTGAGTATGTCTGCATGTGTGTGTGTGTGTGGTGTGTGGTGTGTGTGTGTGTGTGTGTGTGTGTGTGGTGTGTGTGTGTGTGTGTGTGTGTGTGTGTGTGTGTGTGTGTGTTTGTGTGTGGGGAGGAGTAGTGTGACATCAGTAGGTAAACACATGACATCAATGTGAAGGAAAATAAGGGAACATGTGTAAGAGAGACAGAGAGAGAGAGAGAGAGAGAGAGAGACAGAGAGAGAGAAAAGAGACAGAGAGAGAGAGAGACAGAGAGAGAGAGAGAGAGAGAGAGACAGAGAGAGACAGAGAGAGACAGAGAGAGAGAGGAGAGAGGGAGAGAGAGAAGAGAGAGACAGAGAGAGAGACAGAGAGAGAGAGAGAGAGAGAGAGAGAGAGAGGTTGATCAAGCCTGTCCTGTTACTTAGCTACAGAAGTCAGGTGTTTGGCCACTCTGTCTCTCCTTCTTCTCTCTCCCTCTCCTTCTCTCTTTTTGCTCTCTCTTTCTCAGTTGTCAGTGGATTGATAAAAGGCGTCAGTAGGACATCAATGAAAGAAGGAGAGAAATAAGCCCAAACTGTAGTACAGGAGGAGGAGGAGGAGGAGGGAGGAGTAGGAGGAGGAGGAGGAGGAGGAGGAGGAGGAGGAGGAGGAGGAGGAGGAGGAGGTGTGCTGGGAGCAAACAGGGTGGAATGATGATGACTCACATCACAGTAATGTTGGCCATTGTTGCCTCCAGCATGGAAGAGTGTGTGAGTGTGTGTGTGTGTGTGTGTGTGTGTGTGTGTGTGTGTGTGTGTGTGCTCACGTGTCTGTGTGTGTAAAGCGTGTTTAGCTGTTGCGTGTTTACTTCCACGTGGAGAATCCCTGTGGTGATCTTTACAATGGACAGGTTAGGAGAGAGAGAGAGGGAGACAGAGGCAGAAAGAGAGAGAGAGAGAGAGAGAGAGAGAGAGAGAGAGAGAGAGAGAGAGAGAGACAGAGAGAGAGACAGAGGCAGAAAGAGAGAGAGAGAGAGAGAGAGAGAGAGAGAGAGAGAGAGAGAGAGAGGAGAGAAACTAAAACACCTATCGGCTTACTAAGATTGGGGGAAAGAGGGAGAGATAAAAAGAGAATAGTAGGAACGAAAGAGAGAGAGAGAGAGAGAGAGAGAGAGAGAGAGAGAGAGAGAGAGAGAGAGAGAGAGGGTGGAAAGGCAGGATTGTAAAAGGAGAGAGAGAGGAAAATCATCAGATAGGGGCAGTGAGTGTTGTTAGAGCGATGGAAGAGGAGAGGAATGGAGAGAATGAGAGCGAGGGTGACAGGCTCCTTCTGGTTCCACAGACCCTACCCTGCTGGAGCCATGTGACCCTCTCCTCCCTCCTCCCTCCACTCTCCCCTCTCTCCCCTCCTCCCCTTTCTCCCCTCTCCTCCCTCTCCTCCCTCCCCTCTCTCCCCTCCTCCCCCTCCCTCCTCTCCTCCCCTCTCTCCCTCCTCCCCTCTCTCTCCCCTCCTCCCTCTCTCCCCTCCCTCTCTCCCCTCCTCCCCTCCCCCTCCCTCTCTCCCTCTCTCCCCTCTCTCCCCTCCTCCCTCTCTCCCCTCCTCTCTCCCTCCTCCCTCCCCTCCTCTCCTCCCCTCTTCCCTCCCCTCCTCCCCTCTCTCCCCTCTCTCCCCTCCTCTCTCTCCCTCCTCTCTCCCCTCCTCACTGGCCTCCTCCTGAACAGAAAGAGGTGCTTTGTTTCCCAGCCCCTGTCTAAGAACCCCTCACCCCCTCACCCCCTCACCCCCCTGTGTGTGTGTAATGGGTGTGTTTGGTGCTGTGTGTATGTGTACGGAGGCTGTCTGTGTTGTGTGTGTGTGTGTTTAGGTGCTCACTGTAGGTGTTCTGAGCTTCAGATGTTTCTTTGGGTTTAGCCTAGCAGTGTATTACTGTGTAAACTGCACAAGCATACGAACTGCTGAGTGTGTGTTTGAGGGTCATGTGACTATTAAACACTGCTGCTGCGCTCTGTGTGTGTGTGAGTGTGTGTGTGTGTGTGTGAGTGTGTGTGTGTGTGTTCTCTTATACCGAGGCTGCCATGGTTGGTATGTAAGTCAGGCTCTCTCTATGATAAGCACCTGCACACAAACTAGTTCCTCAGCTTATCAAGACGTTTGGACTTAGATTCAGAAGTTAGGGGTTAGAGGTCACGGGTGGCTGGAGCCTATCCCAGTCCCTTCAGGCTGTAGGCAGAGTACATCCTGGACTGGGGCCAGCTAGTCCCACGGGTCACATTTATTATTATTATCAATTAAAACAGGACAAAAGGGGAAACAGAATCATGAGCAGTCTTGATCTGGTGTTTCTGGCTGAAAAAACTCCCAAAGATCTTTAGACAGACCAACATTCCTGTTGACTTACTTCCTGTTTACTTACTTCCTGTTTACTTTCTCTGCTTGAGAGAGACTTCTGGATGGGGAGTGTAAACATCTTGATTTTGTGAACAGTGTCCAGATGACTACCTCTGAAACCTGTTTCTATAATGGAACACTCCTGGACGAATGGAGATCTAAACCTGGTTAATGATACATCTTATGAGGGGGGGGATAAGACCTCTGGATAATAGTGTCTGATAATGACTAACATGTAAACTTGGTTCAGATGGTATGGTGTGTGTGTGTGTGTGTGTGTGTGAGTGTGTGTGAGTGTGTGAGTGTGGTGAGTGTGTTAGAGTGTATGTTGACGTCACTCCTCTTTCAGACCTCTCCTTGATGGAAATATGCAGTCACCCCAATCCAGGCAGCATTATCTGTCCATCACACTTCCTTCTTCCACTCTCCTTCCCTCCCTCCCTCCCTGCCCCCTACCCTCCCTTCCTCTCTTCCTCCCTCTCTTCTTTCCTCTCTTCTCTTCTTTCTTAGTCCATCTCTTTCCTCTTTCTTTACTCCCTTTATTCCTCTCTCACTCATTTTCTCCCTACCTCCCTCCTTCCCTCTCTCCTTCCCTCCCTCCTTCCCTCTCTCCTTCCCTTCTCTCCTTCCCTAACGTGGTGTAGACAGGGAGTCTGACTGACGAGATAGTGGACAGGAATAGCTGGCATTCCCCTCGTCTCATTCATCCCTCCGTCACAGTGACATCACAGGAGGGTATTAATAGCTCCTCTCTTCAGGCTGAGTTCCATCCACTCCTCGCGCACAAAAGGTGACGAGACATTCCTACGTCAAGCCAAGCGTTGTCGGGCGCTAACGAGGCCGGCTGGGTGACGTCTTTGGGACCCCGGTCACCGTGGCAACGCCTCGTTAGTGAGAGCTTCTTCATTGGTGGCTTCAGGTCCTGGTTTAAACTCTGGACATTTCAAGACAGGGTCAGTTTATGGTTCCACTACAGGGACTTTCCACACTGTATAAACACACAACAACAACACACACACGCACACAAACCAACATAGACACGCACCTAACAGACACACAAACACTGACACACACCTTGCCACCCAGGGTTGTGTTGTAAGCAGCTGATGTCACAGTTGTTGACATACCAGGGAGTGTGTATCTGTGCTGGATGTTCTCTGTCAGCAGTGTTAGTGCGAGGACGCTCTTCCTCCTGACGCTGCTCTTCATCCCCAGACAGTCAGCTGACCGAGCAGTTAGGGAATCAGGCTAGTAATCAGACATTAATATACTCTCTAGTCCAGGGTCTCCAACCCTGGTCCTCAGGGGCCACTGTCCTGAAGGTTTTAGATGTTTTCCTGCTCCAGCACACCTCATTCTAATGATTTAATCTTATGAGGCTTCCATAGAGCTTGATAATGATCACAGTTATCTATCGATGCTGAGCTCAGTGACCACAGCTGACCGCTGGCCAGCTGACCGCTAGACTCACAGAGGAACCCCACCCCCCTCACTTGCACAGTGCATGATGGGAGGTTCTAAACAAGGATCCTCTGCTGTCTCACGTTTGATTGGTCAAACCTCCGAATGTCCTGGCATCGTGTCTCCGCACAGTTCCGCATCACATGCTGGGATTTCTAGAACAGTCCAGCCTGGTTCTGCCAGGCGAACAGTACCAGGTGACCAGAGCATGGTCCAAACCCCCTGTTCTGTCTGAGCATGTGCAGAACTAAGCAACCTAATACACAATCCAGATCACATGACCTGGTGGTCACATGATTAGATGCCTGGGCTGGGTGGTCAGAGAATCAAGGAAACAGAGAAGTAAACAAGCCGATAACAATGAGGAGGCCGTGCATAGCCACAGGATGTGTGTGTGCGTGTGTGCGTGTGTGTGTGTGTGTGTGTGTGTAAAGAGTTAGTTCAATAGAATAATCCTTGAGGTCTTATTTCAGTCTGAAAGAGCTTTTTCCATGACATCAATCCTATTCATTGATCAGAAAAGCTGCATGTGTGTGTGTGTGTGTGTGTGTGTGTGTGTGTGTGTGTGTGTGTGTGTGTGTGTGTGTGTTGGTCTGGACTGCTGTTTGTGTTTCAGCCCCTCTTTGTGTGAGTCTGTGTCAGATTATGTGGGTGTTCTTATTTCCTTGTGCTTCTTGTGTGTGCATGGGTGTGTACGTGTGTGTATTTGTTCTGACTGTGTGTGTCTATGTGGTTGTTGGTGCATGTGTGTGGTGTGTGTGTGCGTGGTGTGTGTGCGTGGTGTGTGTGTGTGTGGTC
>CM059297.1:742500-745000 GCA_030340665.1 Neosalanx taihuensis | reverse complement strand
TCTTTCCCTCTCTTTCCCTTCCTACCTTCTCTGTCACACACTTTCCTGACCCTCGTCTCTTCTTTCTCCTCCTTCTCCTCCTCCCAGTCAGTCTTCCTACTTCTTCTACTGGTCCTCTCCTTCGGACACGGGCTCAACCTTTGAATCCGCAGTAAACCCTGGTTGACCCCCCTCGTCTTCCCCTCCCTCCCTCCCTCCCTCCTCCCTCCCTCCCTCCCTCCCTCCCTCCCTCCCTCCCTCCCTCCCTTCCTTCCTCCTCCCTCCCTCCCTCCCTCCTCCCTCCTCCACAGAGGAAGAAGCATTACTGGAGACTAGACTGCAAGTGCATCATCCTGTTCCAGAACAACACCACCAACAAGTACTACAAGGTAGGAACCCACAGCAACACCTCACAGTAACAGGTACTACAAGGTAGGAACCCACAGCAACACCTCACAGTAACAGGTACTACAAGGTAGGAACCCACAGCAACACCTCACAGTAACAGGTACTACAAGGTAGGAACCCACAGCAACACCTCACAGTAACAGGTACTACAAGATAGGAACCCACAGCAACACCTCACAGTAACAGGTACTACAAGATAGGAACCCACAGCAACACCTCACAGTAACAGGTACTACAAGGTAGGAACCCACAGCAACACCTCACAGTAACAGGTACTACAAGGTAGGAACCCACAGCAACACCTCACAGTAACAGGTACTACAAGGTAGGAACCCACAGCAACACCTCACAGTAACAGGTACTACAAGGTAGGAACCCACAGCAACACCTCACAGTAACAGGTACTACAAGGTAGGAACCCACAGCAACACCTCACAGTAACAGGTACTACAAGGTAGGAACCCACACCAACACCTCACAGTAACAGGTACTACAAGGTAGGAACCCACAGCAACACCTCACAGTAACAGGTACTACAAGGTAGGAACCCACAGCAACACCTCACAGTAACAGGTACTACAAGGTAGGAACCCACAGCAACACCTCACAGTAACAGGTACTACAAGGTAGGAACCCACAGCAACACCTCACAGTAACAGGTACTACAAGGTAGGAACCCACAGCAACACCTCACAGTAACAGGTACTACAAGGTAGGAACCCACAGCAACACCTCACAGTAACAGGTACTACAAGGTAGGAACCCACAGCAACACCTCACAGTAACAGGTACTACAAGATAGGAACCCACAGCAACACCTCACAGTAACAGGTACTACAAGATAAAGGATCCATCGCATCAGCCAGAGTCACAGATCAAACACAGGAAGCTGTTTTTTTTCGTTTGTTTTATTTGTTTTATTTTTTAATTTCATTTCCATGGTTGTCCTTTCAACACATACATGTTACATGTAGTCATTTAACAGACGCTCTTATCCACCCCCTCCACCCCTCCACCCCCTCCAGGAGATCCCCCTGTCAGAGGTCCTGGAGGTGCGCCCTGCAGGAGACTTCACCCTGGTCCCATCAGGCACCAGGCCTCACTGCTTTGAGATCATCACAGGCACCATGTGCTACTTCGTGGGAGAGGACCCCAACATGCAGGCCCCCTCTCACCCCTCCCTCCCCCAGGGATCTCCTCCCACCCCTCCGTCCCCCAGCAACGTAGCGCCCAATAGTGGCGTGGGGCGGGAGGTGGCCAAGGCATGGGAGAGTGCGATTCGCCAGGCCCTGATGCCTGTCATCTTCCAGGACGCTCCACCCGCAGAGGGACACACCCCCCACAGTAAGGGGGCTCTGACCAATGGCAGGGTGGCAGAGGGGTGGAGGGGGAGGGGAGGGAAGGGAAGGGAGGACAAGGGGGGAGGAAAAACAACACACAGTTTCCAACCTATTGGAATTTGCATTGGTGTGACTCTGTATAATGAGACATCTGTTGTAGCTGTTCTGAGTCTCTCTCTCTCTACCTCTGTCTCTCTCCCTCCCCCTCTCCCTCTCTCTCCCTCTCCCCCTTTCTCTCCCTCCCCCTCTCGCTCCCAGGACAAGCCTCAGTCAGTATCTCCGTCTCTAACAGTCAGATAGTGGAGAACGTGGACATCGGCATGGTGTATCAGATCTTTGCTGATGAGGTTCTGGGTTCAGGACAGTTTGGAGTCGTCTACGGAGGTGAGACAACAAAACACATCCAGAGGCTCACAGGGGACTGGGCTTCCCTCTGCCCACCCACTCCATCCATCCATCCATCCATCCATCCACCCACTCCATCCATCCACCCACTCCATCCATTCACCCACTCCATACATCCATCCATCCACTCCATCCACTCCATCCATCCGCCCACTCCATCCATTCACCCAATCCATCCATCCACTCCATCCACTCCATCCACTCCATCCACTCCATCCATCAACTCCATCCATCCACCCACTCCATCCATCCACCCACTCCATCCATTCACCCACTCCATACATCCATCCATCAACTCCATCCACTCCATCCATCCACCCACTCCATCCATTCACCCACTCCATCCATCCATCCATCCACTTCATCCA
>CM059297.1:722500-737500 GCA_030340665.1 Neosalanx taihuensis | reverse complement strand
TTACCTCTCCAGCTATCGACCTGATCAACAACCTGCTGCAGGTGAAGATGAGGAAGCGATACAGCGTGGACAAGAGTCTGAGCCACACCTACCTCCAGGTACACATCCCCCATACACACCTGTACCTCCAGGTACACACCCCCCATACACACCTGTACCTCCAGGTACACACCCCCCATACACACCTGTACCTCCAGGTACACATCCCCCATACACACCTGTACCTCCAGGTACACATCCCCCATACACACCTGTACCTCCAGGTACAAACCCCCCATACACACCTGTACCTCCAGGTACACACCCCCCATACACACCTGTACCTCCAGGTACACATCCCCCATACACACCTGTACCTCCAGGTACAAACCCCCCATACACACCTTCATGACCTCCAGGGAACATATTTTTGACCTCCCCTCCTTCCCTTCTTCCCTCCATCCCCTCCTCCTCTTCTCCTCCTCTTCCTCCTCTTCCTCCTCTTCCTCCAGGACTACGATGCTTGGCTGGACCTGAGGGAGCTGGAGTCCAAACTGGGCGAGCGCTACATCACCCACGAGAGCGATGACGGACGCTGGCAGATGTTTGCCCGCGAGCACACGCTGGCCTACCCACATCACCTGGTGCCCCCGCCGCCCACACCAGGCTCCGACGAGGAGGAGGCCGGGGAAGACGCAGACATGCAGGGGCTCACCGAGAGGGTCAGCATCCTGTGAGACCCACCTGGAAGAACCAGGGGAGAAGGGCTTCAAGACCGGCTGGCTGACCCAGACAGGAGGAGGGGAGGACTGCAGGGGGGCTGGGCTGATGGCTGATGAGGATGTTTTCCAGAAGAAGTCACCGCTTCCTTGGATCTACTGTGCAAAAGAACATAAGTTACTCATAACGACCAATCAGACGTCTTTGTCCCTCAGTTCCGCCTCCAGCCACCCTCCTTGACCTCTGACCCCCTCTGTGATGTCTGAGCCCTAGAAATGACAGAATGCCCTCTCTTCTTCCTCCAGGTCAGGCTACCTAGCGAAAGGGCTACTCACATTGTTAGGGTTTCATCTCCTGTCACCAATTATGTCCGAACTACATTACCCAGAAGTCAAAGCTAATTCCGTCTGTCGGTAGAGACCAATGGCGGACAGGAATGGTCTCCTACCGTTGAACGGCAGCAGGTGAACTGCTTCTGTAAAGACTCAGAGGCACACATGATATGAAGGATGTTTCTTGTTCTGATATTAGAAAGGATTCCATCCCATAATTGAGGTGTAGATGGATGGATGGATGGATGTATTGATAGATGGCTGGATGGGGGGTTTAGATTAAAAGGAGAAAGATCGGATGATCGGATGAGAGATGTGAGTTTGGTGTCTACGTGTAGAAAGGGGGAGTGTTCTAATTCTGAATCACTCAAATCAAATCAACATGTATTTGTTTAGCTCTTTTTACAAGCAATGTCACAGAGGGCTTCTCATATGCCCATAGAACTGCCCATAGAACTGCCCCTCAACCAACCTAAACCCTCAAGGAAGACGAGGAAAAACTCCCAGAAGAAAACTCACTAGAGGAGAATATAATGGAAGAAAGGATCTCCTCCTCCAGAGATGGTTGGCTAAAGAGAAGAGCTGAACACAGGCTGAACACAGTCTGAACACAGGCTGAACACAGTCTGAACACAGGCTGAACACAGTCTGAACACAGGCTGAACACAGGCTGGACACAGGCTGGACACAGTCATACAGCTAGAGAGAGTTAACTGGTCGTTGAAATCACTGACTCTTTTGAAATCACTGACTCCATTAATGTTTGATGTTGTCATGTAGCAGAGATCTGAAGTGTCTCTGTCTCTCTGTAAGCTGCCCCCTGCAGGTGTATCTAGGCAGTGCAGTTAACGTGTAGGAGCTGGATCCCTCCGGTACTGATGTCAATCACAGCGTTTGTAACACAATAAAAGAACATGCTTTGACTAACCATACTAAGGCTGCGCTGCCGATTTGACTGTGTTTTGTATTTTTACATATATACACACACACGCACACACACTTCCCTCCGTACATCCAGAACCAGGAGGCCCCAGAGGAGCTGAAACAGGCAAACCCCACACTCTGGAGGAAGAGGAAGAGGAGGAAGAGGAGGAGGAGGAGGAGGAGAGACATCTTGCCCCACCACTGCACACCAGGACAAACACAAGCTGCTTTAGACAAAATAAAACACTATTTTATTTTTTTACAATTAACTACAAAAATAGATTTGGATTCACAGTATCACAGGCAAATTACATTAACAACATGTTAGGGGCAAGTTATTCAAATACATAAAGGAAGAAGTTGAGATGTAAATGTGTCCAGTGAAGGTGAGTCACAGTGCCAGTGTGCTTTCCTGCTTCTGAAGTTCACTAACCACATCTCTGGTTCTGCTTCAGAGATTCACAAGCACATGGGAACCAACTCATCATCATCATCATCACCACCATCACAGTCATCATCATCTTCATCACCACCACCATCATCACGATCTTCATCATCTTCCTCACCATCTCTTTCTTTCTTCTCATGGTCCTCTGGAGCTTAAACTGAAACTGGACTGACCTGTAACAAACACACACACACAAGTACACACACACAAGTACACACACATACACACAGTAAGACTTCTGACACAACAACATGGCTCACACATATGAACATCCCCTCCCTTTCAGCTGCACCTGGTTAACACACACACACACACACACACACTGAGGCATGTGAAAACAAGCGCACCTTGTTCCTGCGGAAGCCTCGGCCGATGACCACCCCACACATGGAGTTGAGCGTGTGGGCGGCACAGAGGAGCGCCTGCAGGCCGCTGCTGGCTGTCAGCACAGAGAACAGCCCCACGTGCCACAACACTGCCCTCCTGGGCTCCTCACAGGCTGGACCCCACAGGGAGGGGGAGTACAGGTACACTGGGTCCCTGGAGACACAGAGGAGCTCAGTACAGGTACACTGGGTCCCTGGAGACACAGAGGAGCTCAGTACAGGTACACTGGGTCCCTGGAGACACAGAGGAGCTCAGTACAGGTACACTAGGTCCCTGGAGACACAGAGGAGCTCAGTACAGCTACACAGGGTCCCTGGAGACACAGAGGAGCTCAGTACAGGTACACTGGGTCCCTGGAGACACAGAGGAGCTCAGTACAGCTACACAGGGGCAGACAGGTAGATATGATCTCTAGTAACACGGTCTTAGTCATGGAGGTAGACTGTGCAAAGGTGTGTGTGGGTCCCACATGGTGTTGTGCTCTCCCAGGGCACCTGTACTCACAGGGTGGAGGTGCGTGTGAAGGGGGACACCCACTCCTGGCCCTGGGTGGAGTTGTGGAGGCACAGCGGCCCTTTGACCAGCGCGCTGGTGCTCACCAGACAGCAGAGGGCAGCAGCAGTCAGGGCCATGCAGGAGTACCCCACCTGGAACAGCATCTGGCAGCCAAAACCATAGAGTAAGAACACCAGCTTGACCTCAGATATAAACCATAGAGTAAGAACACGGATCTCACCCTCACCTCCACCCTAACCTTGCCCCTCACCCTCCCCCTCACCCTGACCTCCCCCTCCCCCTCACCCTCCCCTCACCCTGATCTCCATGCTAACCTTGCCCCTCACCCTCCACCTCACCCTGACCTCCCTCTCACCCTCACCCTCCCCCTCACCCTCCCCCTCACCCTGACCTCCCCCTCACCCTGACCTCGCCCTCCCCCTCACCCTGACCTCACCTCCACCCTCACCTCAGTTCTGAATCCACAGCAGCCCGTCTTTGTGCTGCCGATGATAAAAGCTCTCGCTCCGACCAGAACCTACGAAACAAAACACAGAAATCAAGACAAAAAAAAACCATCCAAATCCATGAGAAAGACTGGATCATTTATACAAAATACTGCTGACAAAACATACACTGATACACACACACACACACACACAAGCAAGCTTGACCACACACACACAAGCAAGCTTGACCACACACACACATGCACACAAGCAAGCTTGACCACACACACACAAGCAAGCTTGACCACACACACACACACTAAAAGTCAACCCCCCCCCCCCCCTCCCCAACCACATGATCAAATGATCTCACCAGGAAACCCGACGCCCACAAGCCGGTTCCATAGGTGGCCTCCCTGGTCAGGTGACCCTCCAGCAGGTAACGTCCCTCCAGCCAGGGGAAGAGCAGCAGGATGTTGGCCAGGATGCTCAGCAGGGACAGAGGAACCAGGACCAGACCCACACACCTAGAGCAGCTGGACACACACATGACTCTGGACAGAACCAGAGCATCAGGACTGTGAGTTCAATACTGGAAGAAAGTCAGTGATGAGTTTGGAATTGAAATTTGTGAATGACCACTGAATTTGTTATTAGTTTTTAATATGTATAATTTCTGTTTTTGGAAATTCAGACAGCTAGATTTTTTGTGAGTTAAATTAAAACGCTTGTTTCATTGTTTTTGTTGTTACATGTTGTGAAATGTATTCTACTGTTAGAATGTCTGCAATGGGTATTTCTGAATCTTGATTTGTTTGTTTTCTGCATTTCACATGAAGAGATGAATTCAAGCCAAAAAAAGTTACATTTCAATATAAAGTTTTCAACGCCTTCAAATTCAGAACATTACAGCAGTGGTTTGCTTCTATACTAAAATACTTGATGCAAAAAAATAAAAAGTTAAACCAAGATAAATTGTGTGCAGTGAGGTATATTGTTATTATTACATTGTTATTACATTGTTATTGCATTGTTATTACATTGTTATTACATTGTTATTACATTGTTATTACATTGTTATTAATTAGTTATTGCATTGTTATTACTTAGTTATTACATTGTTATTACATGGTTATCACTTAGTTATTACATTGTTACATTTAGCATCTGCTAAATGAATAAAAGTAAATGTAACATAAATGTTTTGTTTCTATTCAGAAAATCAGGAAATTATTTGAAAAAAAGCTTTTTGTGAAATGCATTCTGAATTTTTGATTTGTTTGTTTTCTACATTTCACATTTAGAGCTTAATTCAAAACCAACAAAGTATGTGGTTTAAATTTCAATATAATGTATAATTTATTTAATTGTAAAAAATGAAGCTCAAATTTTTGTGAGTCAAATTATAAACGCTTGTTATGAAACCTTTTTTGCAGCATTCTACTGCTGGAATGTCAGCAAGGGGAATTTCTGAACCTTGATTTGTTTGTGTGCAGTGAGGTATATTGTTATTACTACATTGTTATTACATTTGTATTGCATTGTTATTATATTGTTTTTACTTAGTTATTAAATTGTTATTACTTAGTTACTACATTGTTATTACATTGTTATTATATTGTTATTACTTAGTTATTAAATTGTTATTACTTAGTTACTACATTGTTATTACATTGTTATTACATTGTTATTACATTGTTATTACATTGTTACTATATTGTTATTATATTGTTATTATTTCTACAGGTACACTGTTAACCATTAAAGATAAACTGAATGCTCTTGTGTTTCTTCTGTGGCACTTGGTTGATTTGTTTCATAATGAGAATCTCAGGAAATCATTTGAATAAACTCTGGTGTGGTTAAATAGCTCTGGTTTTAACCAGGTCTAAACCCAATCGAACCCTTACTCTAAACACAGCACATTAACATACAATACAATAAATACAAATAGAACCTGCCTACAACTATCTGTTTTATTTTTTTAGCTCAATTGGTAGACAGTCCTTGTTTGAATCACTGAATTATGTACAAAAGTGAAACAGCCACTAAACTATATCAAACTAAAGTACCTTACCTGCTGTTGGATAAGCCAAGTTCTTATTGTGCCAAATGAGTAAGAAGGAGATGAGAGATGGATCTTATATTTCAGGACTGATGAGATGAGGAACTGACATTCTCACACACCAAATATGGTCAGAGACGGTACACAGCCCCGCCCACTTGCTTGCCCACACACACGCGCACTACGGAGGGGCTGCAGATGGGGGCTGCAGATGGGGGCTGCAGATAGAGGCTGCAGATGGGGGCTGCAGATGGAGGCTGCAGATGGAGGCTGCAGATGGAGGCTGCAGATGGGGGCTGCAGATGGGGGCTGCAGATGGAGGCTGCAGATGGGGGCTGCTGCTGGGGGCTGCAGATAGAGGCTGCAGATGGGGGCTGCAGATGGAGGCTGCAGATGGAGGCTGCAGATGGGGGCTGCAGATAGAGGCTGCAGATGGGGGCTGCAGATGGGGGCTGCAGTTGGAGGCTGCAGTTGGAGGCTGCAGATGGGGGCTGCAGATGGGGGCTGCAGTTGGAGGCTGCAGTTGGGGGCTGCAGATGGGGGCTGCAGATAGAGGCTGCAGTTGGAGGCTGCAGATGGGGGCTGCAGATGGGGGCTGCAGATGGGGGCTGCAGATGGGGGCTGCAGTTGGAGGCTGCAGATGGGGGCTGCAGATGGGGGCTGCAGATGGGGGCTGCAGTTGGAGGCTGCAGATGGGGGCTGCAGATGGGGGCTGCAGATGGGGGCTGCAGATGGGGGCTGCAGTTGGAGGCTGCAGATGGGGGCTGCAGATGGGGGCTGCAGATAGAGGCTGCAGTTGGAGGCTGCAGATGGGGGCTGCAGATGGGGGCTGCAGATGGGGGCTGCAGATGGGGGCTGCAGATGGGGGCTGCAGTTGGAGGCTGCAGATGGGGGCTGCAGATGGGGGCTGCAGATGGGGGCTGCAGTTGGAGGCTGCAGTTGGAGGCTGCAGATGGGGGCAGCAGATGGGGGCTGCAGATGGGGGCTGCAGTTGGAGGCTGCAGATGGGGGCTGCAGTTGGAGGCTGCAGATGGGGGCTGCAGTACCCTGGGTTATTTGAATCACTATTCTAGGTCAGTTTGAGGAAGTATTGTTCCTCATATCAGCTTATGTGGAAGCAGTGAATCATGGTTACAGTGGTCAAATATGGAAAATCTGAACTATACAGCAAGTTTCAAGTTAAGTTTGTCACTTCATCCTCAACTTAATAAAACTGCAGAGGTCCTTACCTCAGCTCTGCTAACAAGCATGTTTTTATGCGAATAAACACATTTCATTTAAAACAAATGTCATAACATAGTTTTATTGATTAATTGGCTAAAATAAAATAAAAAATGTATAAATGTAAAAGTCATAGGTCTGATAGTAGAGTTACTTGAGAACCTGAACCCTTGATAAAGACTTATTATCTAATAAGTATATCACAGGTGTGTTTTAAATTCTAACCACATATGGTGACTCACTGTGTATTTCTTCAGTCATGTGACTTGTGGTCTCTCAGTGAACCAGCAGTGACGTCCCACTGGTCAGTCACATGACCGCAGCCCGTCACCATGGTGATGAAACATCAGGTCTATCTTAGCTCGCTATAACGGGGCAAAACCACGACTAATTTAGATTTAAAAAGTCCTTGTGACAGGACTCTATAAACCACTAAGGAAGTCATTGGTGATGTGAGTCAGTATGTCGTCATCTCTGTCCTTTGTCCATCAAAGTGCTGAGTCATGTTAACTTCACACAACAGCAGCAAATCCTTTATTCTGTGTCTGGTTTTATTCCCCAGTAAATACAGTGTTCAGGTCAAAAAACAAAGAAGAGAAGAAGAAAGAATAACAGTTTAATATGAACCATATTTCAGAACCATGAAAGCTGTTTCTCAGTCCGCAAACACTCACAGGTGAAGATCTCATGGACGTTCTCTCAAAAGGCAAAAACTAGATTAAACCAACTAGGCCACTAGGCCAACCATCACCCCCACCCCCTGCTCTCCCCCTCTGTCCCCTCCACACACACCCTCACACTCTCCCCCCAGTCCAGGGGAGCTGAGGAGGCCTGGTGGTGGAGTGGGAGGGAGGGAGGGAGGGAGGGAGGGAGGGAGGGAGGGAGGGAGGGAGGGAGGGAGGGAGGGAGGGAGGGAGGGAGGGAGGGAGGGAGGGAGGGAGGGAGGGAGGGAGGGTAACTGTGTCCAGGGGGCTTCAGTTAGTCAGTCAGGGTGGAACATGTCTGTGAGGGAGGCCTGCCTACTAGCTGCACCCAGGGAGAGTGAGGGAGAAGCAGGGCAAGGAGTACCACCCTGCCCCCCTCCTCCTCTAACCTGGGGGCAGGACAGTCTCCTCACCACTGCACCCCCTTTGGTGGTGTTAGCCAAGCCAGAGCGCCCCCTCCTGGTGTGGGGGTGTGAGGTGGCCTCTGTCTCCGAGCAGGACTGGGAGCGGCTGGGCTTCTGTCTCAGCAGGTACTGGTCACTGGAGCCTTTACTGCGGTTCACAGCCAGGAGGGCGGCCTCACGGTCCAGCTGCTTCTGCAGAGCCATGGCCAGCCTGCGATCCTCTTCATGCTGCCTGAACAGCAGCTCCTCTCTCTGGGCCAGCTCCTGCAGCAGAGGGGTCTCCTCCTCCGGGGCCCAGGGGGGCTCTCCGCCCCTGGAGGGAGACCCCGCGGGACACAGACGTTTGCTGAAACCCTCCAGCTCAGGACCCAGCTCCGAGCTCTTCCTCTTGGAGACAGACGCTTGCTGTGAGCTGGTGTGGGAGGGGCCTGTGGAGGAGTGGATGTGGGAGGGGCTTGTGTGGGAGGAGCCTGTGGATGGGTGGATGTGGGAGGGGCTTGTGTGGGAGGAGCCTGTGGATGGGTGGATGTGGGAGGGGCTTGTGTGGGAGGAGCCTGTGGAGGAGTGGATGTGGGAGGGGCTTGTGTGGGAGGGGCCTTCTGCTGAGGACTTCCTGTCTGGGCAGGAAACATTCTCCTAACACAAGACAGAACAGAGGAGACAGACAAGAAACACAGCAATGTTGTTCATGTTTATCCTACTGGAATGCTTCTATTAAGAGCCTGTAGAGACATCTTTACATTAACATGGAGTCACTTTCAGACGCTCTTATCCAGAGACTTACAGTACAGGGACATTCCCCCCTGAGGCAAGTAGGGTGAAGTGTCTTACCCCAAGGACACAACATCATGATGGCACAGCCGGGGTTCGAACAATATACCTTCTGATTACTAGCCTGACTCCCTAACCACTCAGCCACCTGACTCCCCTGTGCTCATGCTAACATGGAAGAGGCCCACCTTGTTGGCCCCGAGACTGGGGCTGGTCTCTGGGTCGCTGAGGGACCTTGGGAGGGGGCTTAAGAACCTGGGAGAGGAAACAAGAAGAGTGAGCACCTGTCCTGGAACACAGGAGTTACTGCTGTACCTGAGCACACACACACACAACACACACACACTCACACACACACTCACACACACACACACACACACACACACACTCACACACACACACACTCACACACTCACACTCACACACACACACACACACACACACACACACACACACACACACTCACACACTCACACACTCACACACTCACACACACACTCACACACTCACACACTCTCACACTCACACACACACTCACACACACACACACACACACACACACACACACACACACACTCACTTCTCTATATCTCCAGCGTTGCTGTGGGGTTTCCTCTTAGCCTGGGAGGTTTTTTTCAAATGAGTGTTCCGATGTGACTCTGAGATTGGGCTTTGATTCTGAGGAAGAGGAGGAAGAGGAGGAAGAGGAGGAAGAGGAGGGAGGGAGTCAATCAGTATTTCCAAACATCCAGATCTCCTCCCAGCACCTCCTGCCATCATGACGCTCCTCCTCACCAGCTCCTCGCTCAGCGTTCGTGCCAGACGCTCATCTTCCTCCAGCTGCCTCTGCTCCTGCCTCCTCCTCTCCTCCGCCAGACGGCCCTCCTCCTCCGCCAGGAGGCGCTGGATGTACTCCTCACTCGCCCTCCTCTCCGCCTCCTCCAGAGCTCGCTTCTCCTCCGCCAGCTGGGGGAGCAGAAGGAGGAGAAGATAAGAGAGAGGGTGAGGAGGAGGGAGGGAGGAGCAGGAGGGGAGGAGGAGGGGTTGGCGTAGCAGGAGGGGAGGAGTTTAAGAGAGGAGCAGGAGGAGGAACATGCGTTCCTGACACTGCTGTGGTTTCATAGTGTAAACACAGTGAGCAGGTGAGCGTACCTTGCTGATCTGGTCCTCATACTCCTGCCTCACCTCTCCTGGCATACACACCTGCGGCCTGAAGAACGAGGCTGCGCGCACACACACACACACACACACACACACACACAGGTCAGCATTGCTCATCATACAGACATGCTCATACTGCCCTAACAAAGCGAGGGGTTTCCAAGCTCACTGTCACAGGGGCAGTAACCCCATCTGCAGCAGCATCCCCACAACAACTGCCCCTGATCCCCTCCCCCAGATCCCAGCAGAGCTGAACCCACTCACGCTCCTCCTCGTCCTCCTCCAGGCCCCGCAGGCGCCGCTGGCACTGCTCTGGGAAGGCCTCCTGCACGCGCAGCCACAGCTCCCCGTTCACCAGCGTCTGCTTTCGGCCGTTGTGCCTCGCCCAGGTGGACACTCTCTTCCGGCAGAGCGGGCAGCACATGGTCGCCTTGTCCACGGTCTCCAGGAAGCAGGGCTTGCAGAAGGTGTGGCCGCAGGGTAAAGTGACCGGCTCCAGGAATATCTCCAGACAGACAGGACAGAGGCAGTCTGCCCGGGAGAGGCCCCCAGCAGAGCCTCCGTGGGGGGCAGACACCTCCATGTCAGACACCGGCGGCATCCCCTTCACCTCCTCTGGATCTGACAGCTTTCACCTCCAGCGCTTCAGTCGCTTATTCCCTGGAGGAACTTCGCTCAAGACACATGAAGACAGCAAATTACTAAATGAGTAACAATGAGGATATTCAATACTTTTATTTTTATAAATTCCGTACATTGTTCATTGTTTGCACCATCCTGACATAATAAATGTGTGAATAATACTGAATGTGCTCAGTCCTGAAGTGCTGCTGCCTGCACTGTGCTGGAGGAGTTCATAATGTCCTCCATGTCAGTAATATTAGAACATCTCTTTACCATCAACACATAAACTATATCAAGTTATCTGGTTTAGTGACTGAAAGTAGTTTAGTTAACTATCTGAAACATTAGTTTACCTTTTAGTGAACTAATACTAGTTCGGCATAATAACTTCTGCTAGCTAGTCTGTTTACCAGGACCAGAAAAACACGAACCTCAAATAAACAGAAATATAACTCTGAACAGAGTGGATCACGGATGCATTTGATCACAGTAAAATTGGACTAAAGAGCTGTAATTTATGTAGATAGTTTATCATAAGACTTTAACTAAATTAAACTAAATAACCTGGTCTGAAGATCAGCTGGTATCATCATCATCATCTGAGGCTAACTAGGTTAGCTGGGATTCATCACCCACCTTTAGTCAGAAATTATGTCTAGAAAAGTCCCCTTGGCCCGGATATATAATGACTTAGTTGATATAAAAGGACTTAGTATATATACAATGACTTAGTTGATATAAAATGACTTATTTGTTCTTACTCAGATATATCCTCCAGACATCAGCAGAATGTTTCAGTCAGAACATCAGACGGGTCATGGCTGCCCGCGCGCCAGACGTCAAACTACTTCCGGTGCTATTTGACTCTTTTTCTAAATAAAAATATTAAAAAGCTTTTAAATCCTCTAAATTTTTAAAATAAAATCTATGGTAACACAGACTAATTAGAGAAACTATGTGATTATGCGTTTTCTATAATTATGTTAGATTTATTTTTTGGGGCGTTTATTTTTTTTTTTATTGTGTTGTATATCCCCTTGTATTCATTTCTAATTAATTTATGTGTTTCTACTGTCTGAAGATTTGTTATTTTTAGTCTGACATTAATAAATACTGACGAAAAAAAAATCTGAACAAAACGTGACAATAATTCACATTTCCGTTACCTAAACCCTTTACGTTCATACATCGAACCAAAAAACAAAACAACAAATGGACTAAAAGATGACAGAACCGAATGTTCAGTGAGAGAAAACAACATATTTCCAGGTTTCAGGACATGTTTTATTTTTATAATTATGTTTTTGCTAGTTGCAAATACATTTACACATTCTAACAAGAAGGTGGCGCTCTGGTACAAAGTTGTTAGTCTATAAAACTTAATGTCATATTCTCAAAATAACCAACTCGTGAAGGTATTAAAAGATCCTCAGTATTTCAACACTGATGTCTGAAATGATCAGATTAGTCTTGTAGTCATAGATAATAATAATAATAGTAAAAAAAACATCTATAGAAACAATGTAATAAACTAAAATCTCCAGTTTAAAAGCTGAGTTTTAACCAGATGCAGTCTGGTTCACAGCCCCTAAAAGGAATCTGACCCTGATCTTCTGTCAAATGCTCTGACCATTAAGCTGAAGCCATCCTGGTAAAATGCATCTTGTAGAAATCACTAAGCCTTCGAGTTTTGTTCACTGTATTTGTGCATCAGTACACAGTAAAGTGCAATGTTAAGAATTCTTTTGTTTTGGTCTTTTAATTTCATGTTTTTTCTTGTGTTTTTGTCTCAAAGTGTTTCTTTGTCTCTAAGACTTTGGCACATGAACAAAACAGGGACTCTCATGAACCTCCCAAACGACCCCAGGCTCTAATCCCTGTGACCCCTGGGAGGTCAAAGGTCACACGTGGGGTCTCTCCAGGTGTTCTGGGATGGGGTTGAGGAGGGGCGGAGGGGAGTCGCTGTCCCGAGGAGGAGACCCCGTCAGGACGTGGCGTCGGCGGAGATCTGAGTTAGACTTCCCCTTCTCTTCCTGAAACACCGACTGGTTCAGAGACTGGACAGAAGGACAGGAAGGGGAAGGACACATGGAGACAGGAGTCAGGTGTGTCCAGGTGTGTTCAGGTGTGTTCAGGTGTGTTCAGGTGTGTTCAGGTGTGTCCAGGTGTGTTCAGGAGTGTTCAGGTGTGTTCAGGAGTGTTCAGGAGTGTTCAGGTGTGTTCAGGTGTGTTCAGGTGTGTTCAGGAGTGTTTAGGTGTGTTCAGGTGTGTTCAGGAGTGTTCAGTTGTGTTCAGGAGTGTTCAGGAGTGTTCAGGTGTGTTCAGGAGTGTTCAGGAGTGTCCAGGTGTGTTCAGGTGTGTTCAGGAGTGTCCAGGTGTGTTCCGGAGTGTTCAGGTGTGTTCAGGTGTGTCCTGGACGCTGGTCTTACCTGGTTCTCAGCCAGGGCCTCCTTGGCCATGTAGTGTTCCCTCTTGATCTTCACCTCCACATCCTCAGGAATGTCAGGAACCATGATGTCGATCATGTGACCAATGAAGAACACGATGTGCTGATGGAGGGGGAGAGGGGGAGGGGAAGAGGGGGAGGAGAGGTGATAGAGGAACTGTGTAACTGTGGTAACAGTCTGACAGTCTCTCACATAGTCTTCTACCCAAAACAACACACACAAAATCCTAGTGACTCCCAGCTCTATGAAACTCACCTCAAATATAATAACAAAGCCCAGTCGAATGGCCAGAAGATGGAAGTATTCTGGGAGGAAGCGGCCATCTTTGTCTCGATATCCTCGGTACCTAGGATCACGGACCATGTGTTCATTAAGCACACGCTTGTCTCCAAGGCGGCCTCCAGTGCCCGCCCCCCCCCCCCCACCCCCCCAGGTACCTGCACTGCATGCTGTCGCTAGTCAGGTTTCCAGCGGAGGTGGCCAGGGTGAAGTTCACAAAGCCATGTAGGTTTCCATGGTTATTATAGCGATAGTACAGGCGGGGCAGGAAGTCTGAGGTGAATGCTATCAGGAAGGCCTGAAGGGGGAGGGGGAGGGGGAGGGGGAGGGGGAGGGAGAGGGGGAGGGGGGAGTGAGAGAGGGAAGGGAGGGAGAGAGGAGGGTGTGAGTGTTCACTCATTCACTGATACACACTGACACAATGATACTCCCCCCCACACACACAGGTCTAGGTGAGTCCTCTTACGTTAGTAATGACAGCCAGGTGAGTGATGACCTGCAGGATGTTCAGCCACACCCCGATATCCTGCGCCCGCTCGGCCACGGGCCTCCGGTACTCACACACAAACTTCTGGGCGTCTAGTCGCACCTCCACCCAGTTGTTGATGAGGGCGAAGAGCGGGGCGAGAGGACAAGCCGCCACGAAGATGGTGATGAAGCCAAACTGGATCACTGCAGAGACACCAGGGAAATACAAGTTCACTAAACTCACCAAACTTCAACAATCCATTAATTGTTGATAATTGATAATTTATTCAATTAGATTTTTTATTTATTATATCCAAGTCATTGTCACCCCTCCCTCCCTCCCTCCCTCCCTCCCTCAGTATCTCACCCATCTCCAGATACTCGTCAAGCAGTCCCTCGCACAGCAGCAGCTGGTTGTCAGCCTCCCAGGGGGGGAGACCCTGGTCCTCCCCCGCCTCCCCCCCTGCCTCCCCCCTGCCTGAGGGCTGGGGCCCCAGGCTCCTCCTATGCCACCAGGCTTTCAGCTTCCTGGTTGGGGGGGGGGGGGGGGGTGGGGGGGGTGGGGGGACGACAGGGTTAAGAGGAAACCTGCTTAGCTCGTTTCCTAAAGGCCTCTGCATGTGATGTCACAGTGATGTCACGGTGATGTCATGGTGATGTCACTCACGGGCTAACAAACTCCTGAATGTTGTTGATGACCTGCTTTCCCACCATGATGACCAGCAGCTCCTGAGCCAGCTCAATGAGACAGCCACCAGCCCCACACTGGGAACACACACGGACAGACACACACACATACACAGACAGACACACACACACACACAGACAGACACACACACCCATACAGAGTGGGTGGTCAGATGGCTCAGTGCGTTTAGGTGTTGGCCTCATGAGCGGAAGGTTGTGAGTTTGATTCCTGGCTGCGGCTACGTGATGTTGTGTCCTTGGGCAAGGCCCATGGTAGCATAGCAGCATGGCAGCATGGTAGCATTGTGGTATGTTGTTACTCAGCCTACTATCAGCCAGCAGAAGCCATGAAGGAACACAAGGCCATACTCACATCCTCGTTACGGATTCCAAAAAGAGTGAAGTAATTCCCTGGGTAGCCAACAAACCTGTCAC
>CM059297.1:670000-717500 GCA_030340665.1 Neosalanx taihuensis | reverse complement strand
TGTGTGTAACCATTATGGTTGCTGGGAGCTACATCATGTGTGTGATTTATACTTTTCGATGATACATTTTTACAGATGTCAACAGGAAGTGTGTGGAGGGAGAGACAAGTGTGTGTGTGTCTGTGTTCATGTGTGTGTGTGTGTAAGTGTGACTGACCTCATGCAGAGGATATGCAGCAGAGAACACCTTCTCAGTCAGCAGTCTGTCTATCCCCACCTCTCCCCTCTTCACCACCCCGTAAGGCGTCCTGGCTAAGATCTCGTACAGCTGCAGAGACAGATGTGTACAGATGTGTCATTATCAGCAGGTAACTCTCATGACAGGCTTGTACTCCTGCTCCTCCTTCTATTGTCAGTTCTGTATATCAGAGAAAGAAGATCACAGCTATCAAACCCACCACTTGATGTCTCTGGGTGGTCTTAAAGAATGTGTTCTTGTCCTCGTGACCCAGGAACCTGAGGTGAAATAACAGGGAAATTCTTGACTTCTGAGGAAAACATCTCCAGTGTTGTTTTAGAAGCGGACAGCAGCTGTTTGCTTCAGATCCCACCTTCACAAACACTTCCTGGACAAACAGACTCTCCAGTTAAGAGACGACTCAGGACATATTTGCGTTTCTCCTTCAAACAGGCGTGACTTGACTCGTGTGACACAAAGTAAAAAACCTGCTTATTGAGTCTTTGTGTTACAGACTACACTACAATACACAATTACCCAGCCTAAGGCCCCAAGGTAACTGAGATAGGCTCCAGTCACTCGTGATCTCTAACAGGAATAAGCGGCACCGCTAAAAAGTGGTAGAAAATGAATGAATGTAACTGTCATGGTCGAGCTGTTTCAGTCACAGAGCAACAGAAAGCTGAAGCTTGTTTGGTGTCATGATGCTTCACCTCTTCAGCTTGTTGGTTCGAAACTGACAGGTGTAGTAATAAGGAGGGAGGTTGGGAACCTTCTGGGCCATGAGGTTGGGGACAGACAGTCTCTTCAACACACTCTCAGACCAGTTCTGGTCAGGTGACGTCACCACCTGTCCATGGTACAGGAATAACAGTGTTTACAGTTCAGTCAGGTGTCTCCTCTTTCTCCTCCTCTCTCTCTTGCCGCTTCTCCTCTGTATACTCCTCCTCCTTTTACCTCCTCCACCTTCATTTACTTCTCCACCTCCCTCCCTCCCTCCTTTCCTCCACCTCCCTCTCTCCGCTCCTCCACTTCCCTCCTTCCTCCTCCAGCTCACTCTCTCTCTCTCTCTCTCTCCTCTCTCTCTCTCTCTCTCTCTCTCCTCTCTCTCTCTCTCTCTCCCTCCGACCTCTCCTTCTCCACCTCCCCTCCCTCTTCCTCTCTCTCTCTCTCCTCCTCCTCCACCTCTCTCCTCCTCCTCTCTGTGCAGTTGTAGCTCACCTGTAGAGGAACTCTCAGGCTGATCTCCTCAGCATAGTAACACAACACATTCCAGGGGGCGCTCAAGAGCACATAGGAGAGCTTCTTCTTCGTCTGAAAAACCTCTTTCTAAACAGACAGAGGAAAACAAGGTATGTCAAGATTGAATCAGACAACAGAACCACAACAACATCGATAAGAACCCCGTAAAGATGTATAGATCTCTTTAAAGAGACTCTCTGGTCAAGGATTGATCACCTACTGGATTAGAAAAGCAGAGTTTAGGCAGCGCAGAGTAGCATACGTGTCTGAGATCTCAGATCATTTTCTCTGATTGAGAATGACGCCTGCATGGGAGTCTAAACGTCTTGATTTTGAAAACAGTGTCCAGATGACTACTTCTGAAACCTGTTCTGGATGAATGAGGGTTCTACAGCTCACAGTTCTACTGGATTAGGAGCTGTTAGTTCACCTGGTGGAAACACACCTGGTAAATCACCTGGAAGACGGACAGCCAGAGAGCTTTGTGCTGCACGACACAGTTAAATATTGACTCTGTGTTCCTCTAGTCACCTGGGCCTTTGAAGTGTGTCGTTTCTGGAAGCATTTAGTGTTGTGGCCGGCTGGCCACACCCACAAAGGGGCGTGGCTGTGTTTGGCCAAGCCCACCTTGAACCATTTAGACATTTAACAGATATTTAACAGATGTGTTTAACAGAGTGACTTACAGCAAGTACGAGGACCACCCCCCCCCCCCCCCCCCCCGAGGCATTTAGGGTAAGGTGCCTTGCACAAGGATCTCTGGTGGCCAATCAAAACGGCAACTTTCTGATTACTAGCCTGATTCCCTAACCCAGGGGTCGGCAACCCTGGTCTTAAGGAGCCGCTGTCCTGAAGGTTCTAGATGTTTCTCTGCTCCAGCACACCTGATTCTACTGAAGTGTCGTTATGAAGCTCTGTGGAAGCCTCATAATTACCCTCCATTTGAATCAGGTGTGCTGGAGCAGGGAAACAGCCAAAACCTTCAGGACAGCGGCTCCCTAGGACCAGGGTTGCCGACCCCTGCCCTAACCGCTCCTCCACCTGACTCCTCACAAACCAGGTGGATATGTCTGTTCTGTCCTCCTGTACCAGGGAGGTGTGTGCTGGAGGACACCAGGACAGAGGTGGACCATCTCACCGTCTCCTGAAGAAGACCTGTCGCCTGCAGCGCAGACAGGAAGTCCTCTCTCCACTTCCTGTGTAAGGGAGGGGAGGCGGAGCCAGGTTTGACTTCCTCCAGCTCTTCCTTCTGTTCGGATAAACTCTCTTCCCAAACTAGAACAAAGTCTGTCGACACAGAGGCTGAAGTTTAAACATTCACATTTTAATAACTTAGCACAAAACCACAGATCCCTGCTAATATACCTACACTGGAGCTGTTTGATGAAAAGAATCCATATTTTCACATCCTGTGTTCTGATAACACACGATACAGAAGCTTCTCTCAGGCTAACTGTGTGGAGGTTCCGTCTGAGCATCATCAGACAAGACAGGACGCTTTTTTCATCAGCATTTTCATTTAAAAGATTTAGGATTTAATCAGACAGTTTCCAAAGACTGAGGAGACGTTAGCCTGTAACTCATGATGGATTAAGGGCAAATCTATGCAGCTGTCAAATTTACCATGGAAAAGTGTAAAATAAGGAGAGTTTAGTTCATGGTAATGAAACTACCTTAGACTTTTTAACTGCTTTGATAATGTTTTTTTAAGGCAGATGTCAGTGGTTAATCAAATATTACATTTATTCATTTAGCAGACGCTTTTATCCAAAGTGACTTAAAGCAAGTACAGGGACATTCTCCCTGAGGCAAGTAGGGTGCAGTGCCTTGCCCAAGGACACAACATCATATTGCCACAGCAGGGAATCGATCTCACAATTTTCTGATCATGAGGCCAACGCCTTAACCATTGAGCCATCTGACCATTGAGCCATCACCCCCAAATGAAGTTCATCCACACAAAAAAACAGAATCAGCATGTTCCCCCCCGCTGATGGATGATGAGTCTGAACCAGATCCTGTCTCCATGCTCACCTATACGAGTCACTCCGTCACTGAACATGTTTCTGTCCGGGGGGGCGACTGGGGACACCTGGGAACACAGAGATCAAGACATGGAACCTCACCCACGGGATGGTCAACACCACACCTCCTCACCTTCCTCACCTGTCTCTCCTCCTCCTCTTCTCCACCTCACTCCCTCCCTCCTCCACCTCTCTTCCTTCTCTCCTCCACCTCCTTCCCTCCCTCCACCTCCCTCCCTCCTCTCACCTAACCTGTAGAGGAACTCAACCACCCCCTTCCTCCCCCCCTCCCCCTTTCCTCCCCCAGCCTCATCAACAGACTGGCTCAGATGTTTGGTGTTTATTTAACTTCTCTCTCAGTTAATCCACTTCCTGTCATTGTGTTTGGAGTGGCTGATTAAAGGAGCAGCATTACGACAGGAGGCTCCTGTCTGAGAGGCTGTTCACACAGCATCACCCCCCTGGAACCCTGACCTGGAAACCCCTCACCTCTTCATCCATGCTGCCGTAGCTCCGCTCCACCTGCTCAGTCATGGGGATGAGGTTGCTGCTGTCATCCCCGTCCTCCGCTCTCGTCTTCATGGTCGACGGACCTTCTGCGTTCCTCACTGACCTGAAGCACAGCTGATGAGAAAACATGCCCTGAACATTATCTTGTTAATCTGAACATTAGCGTGTTAACCTGTTAGTAGATATTAAATGAATGTGTGGTTTGGTCTCGTTAGCGTGCACATGCCTGCTCAGAGGGTGCAGATGCCCAGATACCCTGTGGGGCTTCACCTGACTTGAATTATCCCCATGAGGGGGTTCTCTGTGGTGCTGCGACAGTACAGGTCTGTCTACAGGACAGCATCACTCTACAGGTTAGCCCCATTACTGGAGAGCGTCAGGGGACTAGGAGTTTAAGAAATCTAGAAGCTTCCAATTAAGTCCGTCCACGATGGACCTCAGCTACAGAGAGCACGTCTGCTATTTAGCACGGGTGTGTCGGTGTTTGAGCAACGCCCTCAAAAAACGCTGCTCCGGTTTACAGCTCTGTCTGGGCTGAAGACATCCTTCTGATCTGTTGGTGGGTTTTTAGATTTGGACCTTTTTCAGCTTTTATTATTTGTTGACAGTTTGGAGAGAGAGAGAGATAAAGAGAGAGGACAGAGAGAGAGAAAGAGAGGATTGCCGGAAACAGTCTTAGTGTTTTGCAATAGCATGTCTTACATGTTGCTGCCTGGTACCATTCTGACCTACAGCTACATCACAGCTGCTCACCCAGCATGCCTTAGCTTGTCTGCACCAGGTAAGCATGATCTGAACACCTGAGACTTCATAGTTAAGTCAGAAAATATCAATAAAGCACCTGATCTGAAATGACTGCAGATCGTTTGAGGTTTCTTTATCTTTGTGTAATCACAGCATACTGGCCTGGCTGATGTTACGTCAAAACAAATGAATGACTGCATGAAGACGTTCGTCAGGTTTAAAATAAGTTGTTGGATTAGTTTGAAACTATCATCCGAGCACAGGGAGAACTTCAGAAGCAGATGTAGAAGAAAAGTAACAAACCTAATAATGTCCTCTTCTTCTTCTTGGTTGGTTGGTTCTCCTCCTCCTCTCCTTCCTGTGCTCAGGTACAGGACCTCAGACCTCCAGCCTTCAGGCTGAGCTGTGAAGGATGGTTCAGACAGCAGAACCCCCTCCCCCCCCTGCTACAGCCTCTCCTGCTGTTCCTGTCAGACAGGCTGTTCTAGGAGGCTCTTCTCCCTCCGCCTGCTGGGAGGCTGGCTGGGAGGCTGCTAGGGTGAGTGCAGGATACAAGTGTGGGCAGAGCACATCCTGCCAGGGAAGATAAGGCAGGAGGGAGGGAGGGATAGAGAGGGGGATAGAGAGAGAGGGAAAGAGAGAGAGAGAGAGAGAGAGAGAGAGAGGGGGGGAGGAAGGAATCAGCACTCAGTTTGTGCAGGAGGAAGGGCTGTTTGTTGAGAAGGTGGAGGGGGACATGGGAGCACACTGTACACACACACACTGACACTTAACACACACACAGTGTACACACACAAACACTGTACACACACACACACACACACCGTACCCATACACACCGTACCCATACAGATACTTTACACACAAACACACAGAGACACTGTACACACAAACATAGTCTACACACACAGACACTGTACACACACACACACACAGTGTACACACACACACTTCTGCCCCTCTACTGCCCCCCACAGGTGTGACCTGCTAGTTTCCCATCATGTGGCTGAAAGGCTCCATTATAGGCCTGCAGAGTTGACTCAGTTATACAGTCACAACATACAGTCAGTAGACAGAAAAAAACAATATCATAATATATATATTCTTTATTTTAGTTTCCTGTTTACAGTCTTGTACTACAGCAGAATGTTGTACTATGCATTGGAGTGGGAGGAGGAGGGAGATGGGAAGAGGAGGGAGGAGGTGGAGGAGAGGAGGGAGGTGGGAGAGGAGGAAAGGAGGAGGAGAGGATTGAGGTGGGGGAGAGGAGGGAGGAGGAGAGGAGGGAGGTGGGGTGAAGAGGGAGGTGCGGTGAGGAGAGGAGGGTGGGGGAGGAGGTAGGAAGTGGGGGAGGAAGGAGGAGGTGGGTGGAGGAAGAAGGAGGTGGGAGGAGGAGCTTAGCTGTTCTCATACCAAACAGCTGCAGAGGCAGTTTGTAACTTTTTTTAAATCTTTCTTTTTTATCAAAAAGACATAAAACAAAAATTCTAACAAAATAACACTGTGAAAGTGTAAAAATCACTCGAGGTGGATGTCAAGATGTCAACAGTTACAGAAGAGAAACTAAACACACAGCATCAGAACACACCGAACACCTCCATCAGAACACCTCCAACAGAACACCTCCATCAGAACACCTCCAACAGAACACCTCCAACAGCTGAAATAAGGCCGACTCCCACAACATGATAAACACAGAGAGGGCTGATCTGCAGTTGTCATGGTGACGGCAAAGCCGGCCGACCCCCCCAGACCAGACAGGAGCGGCGAGCTTCCGCAACGCCATCAGGACACAGGCGTCCAATCAGACGCTCTGATTTGTCAGAGAATGTACTGGATTGGAGGACATGTTTTGCAAGTGATTTTTCACGATTGGCGGAGGGTGATGGAATCATCCAATCGCCACACAGAACCACAGGTCACATGACAGCTGTGTAGGGGGAGTGACGCAACACAGCGACTCAGAAAGAACACACATCATGAGCAGGGTCTGTAAAGAACACACATCATGAGCAGGGTCTGTAAAGAACACACATCATGAGCAGGGTCTGTAAAGAACACACATCATGAGCAGGGTCTGTAAAGGCTTTGTACACATGTTCAAGTTTAAAATGTTCACTTGCACTTTTTAAATATCTATATATCTATAATCTTTTTCAGTAAATAAGTAAGGCTGATTACCCATCTACCCTTAAAGGTGTTGGACCGTGAACCCCCTGACCCCCCCCACCCCTGACCCCCCCCATCCCTGACCCCCCCCACCCCTGACCCCCCCCACACCCCTGACCCCCCCCACCCCTGACCCCCCCTGACCCCCCCTGACCCCTGACCCCCCCCACCCCTGACCCCCCCCACCCCTGACCCCCCCCACCCCTGACCCCTGACCCCCCACACCCCTGACCCCCCCCACCCCTGACCCCCCCCACCCCTGACCCCTGACCCCCCACACCCCTGACCCTCCCCACCCCTGACCCCCCCTGACCCCCCCTGACCCCTGACCCCCCCCACCCCTGACCCCCCCCACCCCTGACCCCCCACCCCTGACCCCTGACCCCCCACACCCCTGACCCCCCCCACCCCTGACCCCTGACCCCCCCCACCCCTGACCCCCCCCCACCCCTGACCCCTGACCCCCCCACCCCGAAAGGGACTCTGCTCAGATAAAGACACCTGGACTCTGAGATCCATGGCAACGGACACATTCAGCCCTGTGACAACCAAGAAGTGGACACGCGCCGTGGCATCGCCGTGGAGACGAGCGGGGCCAGCTGGATTTGGCCAACAAAGACGTGGGGGGGGGGAGAAGTTAGTATGGAGGGGGGAGGGGTGATGGGGGAGGGGTGATGGGGGAGGGGTGATGAGGGAGGGAAGGAGGAGGAGGGGTGATGGGGGAGCCATGGGTCAAACCAGGGTCAAGCCAGGGTCAAACCAGGGTCAAACCAGGGTCAAACCAGGGTCAAGTCTACAGAGATATCAAGGTGTCTTACATGGTTACAACCTTGACACACACGCACGCACGCACACACACACACTCCTGCCTTAGCACTTTGGAGAAAATACTGTCAAAACTAAAAGAGCTATTTACACATCGCTTCATTAACATTCATTTTAAATGAGTCTTCTTTTCTGTAAGTGGTTGAGAGATGACAAAACATCTGCAGTGCTAACAGAATAGCTGTAAGAGGTTAAAGATTGTACGAACATGAAGTGTGAATTATCTACTGCTCTCTCACACACATCTTCCAGTCATTAAAGAAGATGTCTTAACAGAAGTAAATATCTACTAGACTGTGAGTCAAATCACACATATTCAACCAGTCAACTAACAAACAAACTCAGAAGAAATCCAAAAAAAGCAGAACTTAATCTTTGGCAAAATTAGTAAAAAAAAATAAAAAAAACGACCATAAGAACATGTAGAAGATCAGAATGTAGGTAGTGAGTGGTTACCATGGCGAGGCCAGAAAAAGACAAGTCACCATCTTATTCTGTGACTGTGTGACCTCCTGTCTTATCGCCCAGTGTCTCCCCCTAGTGGTACGGAGGTGAGGGAGAAAAAAAGACATGTCTGCTTTGCTTTTCAGAGCCATATGAACATCATACCACACAGTGTAGTCTGGTGCTCCAATATATGAAGTTATGGAACAGAGAACACTGTGGAAGGTACGGTATATCGAATAAATAAGCCGTTTCAAACAATGTTTTACCTCACAAAAGAAAGTGCCTTTTTAGCCCTGGGCTAGCTGAGCTGTTAACCCAATGCTAAATCTCTAGCTAGCCAGGTTAGCAAAGATTTTGAAGCTAGTTTCCCTTAAACTCTATCAGAGCACAGTGCTTAGTATAGGACTAAAACATGCTTGTGTGACCAGGAAAAAAGGTCTTCTGATTCCTGCTCTGACATCACAGTGACAATTACTCCGCCGTCTCTGTGATGTCACAGAGGGAACCTGACCAATGCCTGTGAGGGAATCACCTGCTGATTCACAGTGAAGGTTTTAGACTCCGAGGTCACAGAGAGGGGGCGAAATACGTCCTGTGACATCACAGAGCATGGAACACCTTCTGTGAGGTCACAGTGGTTTCAGCGAGAGCTCTCTGGATGAGCGAACAGGAGCCTGTATTACAAATCAAGATTTGGCGGTGAAAGAGGTGAGCTTCAGGTTTAACCCAGAGGGTTTCTGAACCAGAGGGTTTCTGTATTGGGTTGAACCTGAAGTTACCTGGTTAAACCCCAAATCTTGATTCATAGTACAGGACCCTGGTCTGGGTGTGATTGTAAACAGGAAACACAGCAACAGCAACAACACAGAAGCATAGTGGTTCGTGATCCTGACTCCTCCCTCTTAGCCAAGTCCAGGAAAACAATAAATAAGACACGACTTCAACGTCACACAAAGTTTCAGAGGGAGGTGTTGCTGTAGAGAGCAGTAACACACCAGCCCCTTCACACAGGACACCAATAGTCACAACACATCTCTCTCCTTCTCGCCTCTAAAATCCAGAATCCTTTCGCGCAAACTTCAACGACCAGTCATCCAGATTCATGTCCTTCAACTACAAAGTCCCCTCCACCCCCAAAAACAACGAAACAAAAGACAACTGATGATGTCATGGCCGTCCAACAAGGGGGACGGGCGTCTCCTCCTGCCTCCCAGCAGCCTCCGTAGACAGCACCCCTGGTGGCCCTCTGTCCTGTGGTCCCCCTCTCCCCCGGGGGGCCCTACCACACCTCACAGCGGTGTCCTGAGTTCATGGGGGACCCAGAGGAGCACTGGAAGTGCTCTGCAAAGTCTGGCGAGTTGGAGAGAGTCCCGATGACCCGGTATTTGGGGGGGCTGTGGGGGTCTGTCATGAGCCCCTCGTGGGCGCTCTCAGGTGTCCGTACGGAACACCACACCTGGGAACACGGACGACACACACACACACACACAAACACACACAAACACACACAGAGACATTTAGATATTTTGCAGTTGTGAAACTCCCAAACAGCCCTGGTTGTGTTGTGTTGTGTGTACCTTGTTAGCGTTGGGAGGCGCAGTAACAGCACCACTCACCTGGCAAAACCAACGAAGAAGAGCTGGTCGTTGGTCAGGTTTACTGCCGGGAGCCTCTTCTCCTCACCGTTCTTCTGAGCCCACATCCTGTAGGCCTGCACAGACAAACACAGGTTAGCTGGCACAGGTTAGCTGGCACAGTTTAGCTAGCACAGGTTAGCTAGCACACACCAGCACAGGTTAGCTAGCACAGGTTAGCTACCACACACCAGCACAGGTTAGCTAGCACAGGTTAGCTACCACAGACCAGCACAGGTTAGCTAGCACAGGTTAGCTAGCACACACCAGCACAGGTTAGCTAGCACACACCAGCACAGGTTAGCTAGCACAGGTTAGCTACCACAGACCAACACAGGTTAGCTAGCACAGGTTAGCTTAAAACAGAGTAGCTAGCACAGACCAACACAGTTTTGCACAGAAACATCCAGAACCAAACTGCCAAGCTATACTGGACCACAGGAACATTCAGAAATACGCTAGCTAGCTTAACCCAACACGGTTGACACAGCCACACCCATGCTAACTAGCTAGCTAGCCACGTACGCTAGGTCCCCCACTCACATTGTAGGCTGCCTTCAGGCCTCCGTTGTCTGCGATGTTCTCTCCTAGCGTCTGCTTGCCGTTGATGTGCTCTCCATTGATGGTGTACTGACTGTACTGGTCCACCATGCACTCAGTCCGGTTCTTAAATGCTTCCACCGAGGAATTCTGCCACCAGGGTCGAAGGTTCCCATCCTTGTCGTATTCCCTTCCTAACAGGAGGAAGAAAAACGTCACTATACCGGCTCACTATACCGGCTCACTATACCGGCTCACTATACCGGCTCACTATACCGGCTCACTATACCGGCTCATTATACCGGCTCACTATACCGGCTCACTATACCGGCTCACTATACCGGCTCACTATACCGGCTCATTATACCGGCTCACTATACCGTCTCACTATACCGGCTCACTAAACCGTCTCATTATACCGGCTCACTATACCGGCTCACTATACCGGCTCACTATACCGGCTCACTATACCGTCTCATTATACCGGCTCACTATACCGTCTCACTATACCGGCTCACTAAACCGTCTCATTATACCGGCTCACTATACCGGCTCACTATACCAGCTCACTATACCGGCTCACTATACCGGCTCACTATACCGGCTCACTATACCGGCTCACTATACCGGCTCACTATACCGGCTCACTATACCGTCTCATTATACCGGCTCACTATACCGGCTCACTATACCGGCTCACTATACCGGCTCACTATACCGGCTCACTATACCGCTCACTATACCGGCTCACTATACCGGCTCACTATACCGGCTCACTATACCGGCTCACTATACCGTCTCACTATACCGGCTCACTATACCGGCTCACTATACCGGCTCACTATACCAGCTGTCCTGAGGACAATGTAGGTGATGGTGAAGTGCTGCTGTTTGTTTGTGACGAGACTCAGGAGAGAAACTGACCCTGATCGTCGAAGGCGTGCGTGAGCTCATGTCCCATCACCACTCCGATGCCCCCGAAGTTGAGAGCTCTGCAGGGAGGTCAGGGTCAGCAAAACAAGCGCACACACAAACCCACGACAGGAAGAGATGGAAAGTCAAACAGTTGGTGCCCCCCCCCCCCCCCCCGCCCAACCACACACACAAACACACACACACACACACTCTCTCACACACACATTCTCTCTCCCTCTCTCTCACAGACACTCTCTCTCCCCCTCTCCCTCTCTCTCACACACACACACACTCTCACACACACTCACTTGGGGTGGTCCTGGGCGTAGAAGGGGGCCTGGAGGATCCCAGCAGGGAACACAATTCCGTTCTTGGTGGGCATGTAGTAGGCGTTTACTGTGGGAGGAGTCATACTCCACCTGGAGACACACACACACACACACACAGTCAGACCTTCTGTCAAGAGATCAGTATTCAGATCAGTATAGGTATTGAGGTGGAGAGAGAGATAAAGAGAGATACTGAGGTGGAGAGAGAGATAAAGAGAGAGATACTGAGGTAGAGAGAGGCAGGGATGTAGAGAGATACTGAGGTAGAGAGGGGTGGGGAGAGAGAGGTAGGGAGGGAGGGACAGAGACAGGTGGGGGGGGGCTCACTGGTCTTTGTTGGGGGGCTTGCGGAGCTGATCAGCCATCACCCTGGCAGAGAAGTTGTAGAAGTTCAGCATGTTCTGGAAAAAGTTGTCCTCTGAAACATCATACTGAGGGGGAGAGGAGAGAGGGAGACGGAGAGAGAGAAGGGGAAGGAGAGGAGGGAGAGAGACGGAGAGGGGGGGAGGGAGAGGGGGAGGGGAGAGAGGGGGGGGGGTTGAAAAAAAGGAGAAGGAGAACAATGTTTTATTCCCCTGACACCAGGAGTTGTGACGGTGTTGTGAGTTGTGATGAAGACAGTCAGTTCACTAACCCCATCATACACATCATCCAGCTCCTTAGGATCCAAGATGAAGTCAGGGAAGCCGATCATGTCATAGATGGCATCAGCCTGAAGAGCAAAGGACACACACACAGACACACAAACACACACACACACAAAGAAGTGAACATCATGTAATGCAGAACCTTCCACATCATGTGACCTCCTGTTATCAGGGACCATTATCTCTCCCCCCCCCCCCACCTTCTCCTTGGCCGCCTGCCTCGTGTGCTGGTCCATCCAGTTCAGCTGGTCCAACGCTGCTTTGAACGCTGTGCGGATCTCATTGATCATCCCCTCAGCCTGGAGAGGAGGAGGAGGAGGAGGAGGAGAGAGGAGAGGAGGAGAGAGGGGAGGAGTGGAGAGGAGAGAGAGGAGAGAGAGAGAGAGAAGTGAGGGACAGAGAGAGAGAAGAGACAGAGAGAGAAGAGAGAGAGAGAGGGGAGAAGGAGAAAGGAGAGAGCAGGGGAGTAAAGTAGAAGGACAACATTATTATTATTATTATGGGATGTGTCCTGAAGGTCAGCTGTCCTCCTACAGTGTGCTGTCAAGTGTGATGAGCCCAAACAGAGCAGTACTCATTCCAACCAGTAGGTGGCAGCCAAGCATCGATGCCCACACTTCCCCTGGTAAGAAAATCTAACAAAACATCACTGGGTAGAAACACAGGCTGGTTCACAGGCTGGCTGACAGGCTGGCTGACAGGCTGGTTCACAGGCTGGCTGACAGGCTGGTTCACAGGCTGGCTGACAGGCTGGCTGACAGGCTGGTTCACTCACAATCTCCTTGCTGTGTTTGTCGAACGTGGCTTTAACGAACAGAGATCCGAGAGCGAAGCCCAGAGTGTCGTCTGTGTTCCCAATGCAGGTCTGCCACCTGGGCGTGCAAGACTGAGGGAGAGAGAGAAAGAGAGAGAGAGAAACACACAGAGATCAGGACAACAGTGTTCTTAACTAACACAGGAAGCACAGCTACACCTTCTTAGAGGCTGTGTGTGTGAGAGAGTGTGTGTGTGTGTGTGTGTGTGTGTGAGAGAGAGTGTGTGTGTGTGTGTGTGAGAGAGTGTGTGTGTGTGTGTGAGAGAGAGCGTCCACACCTTCTTGGTTCCATACAGACTCTCCAGCAGTTTGTCCTGAGCGTTCTCAAAGCGCTGGTCCAGACTGGACACTCCCTTCTGAACAAGGTTCCACATCATGTAGTTATTCAGCAGGCTGGGGGGGGAGAGAGACCGGGGGGGGGGGTGGAGAGACCAGGGAGGAGGTGAGGAGAGATGGAGAGACCGGGGGGGGGGTGAGACCGGGGGGGGGGGGTGGAGAGACCAGGGAGGGGGGGGGTGGAGAGACCAGGGAGGAGGTGAGGAGAGATGGAGAGACCAGGGGGGGGGGGGGAGACCGGGGGGGGGGAGAGACCGGGGGGGGAGAGAGAGGAGGAGGGAGGTAGGAGGTGAGGAGAGATGGAGAAAAGGACGGATATAGATAAGGGAGAGAGGAAGGAGGGGGAATTATGGTGAGGAGAAAGGGAGGGAAGGAATGAGAGTGGTGAGTGAGACACAGGAACTGCTCTGGAGGCTGGTGTGTGTTAGCGTGTGTGTGTGTGTTAGCGTGTGTGTGTGTGTATGTATGTCTGTGTGTGTGTGTTTCTGTGTGTGTGTGTCTGTGTGTGTGGTCACCTGCGGTCCGTCCTGTTGATGAGCTCAGATACTTGCTGCAGGTACTCCTTAGCGTAAATCACCACTGGTTCAGTGTCGTTCAGGTCCAGAGGAGACAAGGCCCAGATCAGGTAATCCAGCCAATCCACAGCCGGCGCCAACACCTGGGGGGAGGAGCCTAGTCACTTTGTGATGGACGCAGTCCAATGAGAGGAGCGATCTTTCTGGGTTACATACAGACTACTGGTCTGCTGGGAAGTATGAGAGTGGTATGTGCAGGCAAGAAAAACACACAAGCACACAGACACACACAAGCACACACACACACATAGTTCTAGCCCTGTGTGTGATCCGGGTCCCAGACATAATTACAGCAGCTTCTCTGACCCTGAGGGAGGGGGAGGGGGGGAGGGGGCAAGAGAGACTGTCTACCCTAAACAAACCCTGCTTCCTCCTCTGGAATGTTCCAGTTCCTTTAGAACCTGGTATCAGAGGATCCAGACTCCAGAGAACCAGTCTGAACCTGCTCCTCTCGTGACCCCTGTGACCCCCTGAGACACGATCCCCCCCCACCCCCGCTGTGTTTTTCAACACACGGGGGCGGAATGTATAAACATGTCGGTGCCGTCGCCAAGGTCACCACTTGGTGTTTACACCTGCAGACGTTCCACGCCGAAGAAGACCGTTCCACTGCGCAGGGTTGCCATGGTGACGCGCGGGGGGGGGGGGCGGGGGGGGGGGGAAGGCTGGCAGCGTCCAGACAAGGTCTTTATCTCCCAGAATGCTCTGCTTCCCTGCCTGCTAGTGTCCTCTCCACTCACACACAGAACAACCTGGCAACAGCTCTTGGCAACGGTTGTCCAGGCAACGGTAGGGGCCTTGACATACAAAGTAAGAGGCCCTGGTGCATGTCTGTAGTAGAGACCACCCAGGGGGCGAGAGACACTCACTTTTCTACTGGAGAGAGAGGGAGCGAGACAGTCAAATACACCTCCACACACACAAACACAAACACACCTCCACACACACAAACACACCTCCACACACACAAACACACCTCCACACACACAAACACATCTCTCCACCTCCACACACACCCCTCCACACACACCCCTCCACACACACCCCTCCACACACACACACAAACCCCTCCACCTCCACACACACCCCTCCACACACACCCCTCCACCTCCACACACACCCCCTCCACACACACCCCTCCCCCCCACCTGCAGGTCAGCGATGGTGATCTTGTGGTAGATCTTCTCCTCATCTCTGCGTTCATCCTGAGGCACCGTGATGTTGGCGAGCGCCGTCTCAAACTCCAGGATCTGCTGCATCTGACGCTCGGTGGAATTCTTCTCTCCTCCCAGCAGGAGGCCCAGTTCCACCATGTAGTCCAGGTAGGCCTTCAGAACCTGAGGAGAACCACGGAGAACCACAGAGAACCACAGAGAACATTGGATCTGAGGAGGAACCGCAGGAATGTATGCAGATCTCATCATGACAAATGTCAGACAACAGGGAGACACACCCTCTTCCCTCCTCACCTTCTCATTGGCTGTCTTGTTGAGGTAATACTCCCGGGAGGGCAGGAACAACCCTGATTGGTCCACCTAGCAGGAAGGAATTTTACAGGTGAGAAAAACCGGCCAATCCCCAGGCTGGCTGACAGGAAGGGGAGGAGCGTGATGACAGGAAGCACCTGTATGACGTTGCTGTTGGAGTTCTTTGGATCCACGCTGACTCCCACGGTGAAGAAGGGCTGAGCTCTGTAAGGACCTGACACTGTCTTCAGAACCTCCATGAAGTTGTCCTTGTCCCACGGGCCTGTGATGTTCCAGCCTCCGCTCTGTTACCATGGAGGTGGGGGGGGGGGGGGGGGGGTCAGCCAATCACAGTGTTTAGATCTAAAGGTGCTAACATGTTTAGATCTAAAGGTGTTAACATGTTTAAAGATGAAGGTGTTAACATGTTTAGATCTAAAGGTGCTAACATGTTTAGAGATGAAGGTGTTAACATGTTTAGATCTAAAGGTGTTAACATGTTTAGAGATGAAGGTGTTAACATGTTTAGAGATGAAGGTGTTAACATGTTTAGATCTAAAGGTGTTAACATGTTTAGAGATGAAGGTGTTAACATGTTTAGAGATGAAGGTGCTAACATGTTTAGAGATGAAGGTGTTAACATGTTTAGAGATGAAGGTGTTAACATGTTTAGATTTAAAGGTGTTAACATGTTTAGAGATGAAGGTGTTAACATGTTTAGAGATGAAGGTGTTAACATGTTTAGATCTAAAGGTGTTAACATGTTTAGAGATGAAGGTGTTAACATGTTTAGATCTAAAGGTTTTAACATGTTTAGAGGTGAAGGTGTTAACATGTTTAGATTTAAAGGTGTTAACATGTTTAGAGATGAAGGTGTTAACATGTTTAGAGGTGAAGGTGTTAACATGTTTAGAGATGAAGGTGTTAACATGTTTAGATTTAAAGGTGTTAACATGTTTAGAGGTGAAGGTGTTAACATGTTTAGAGATGAAGGTGTTAACATGTTTAGAGATGAAGGTGTTAACATGTTTAGAGATGAAGGTGTTAACATGTTTAGAGATGAAGGTGTTAACATGTTTAGAGATGAAGGTGTTAACATGTTTAGAGATGAAGGTGTTAACATGTTTAGATCAAACCTTAGAGTAAAACTATAAGACTAACCACAGCCTGCATGTGCGCATGCGCAGTGAAGAGCAACAATGACAATTCGATTCAATTAGAACAGAACCTTAGAACCTCGGCTGCATGGTTGTCAAGGAAACCGTGTTCTAGAGCTCGTGGCCTGGTGGGCAGAGGTTCCAGATCTGCACACTTTGACACACCCAGTTACTCAACAGTAGACACGAGACCTGGCTAGAGGACCCTTGGCTCGAGACACAAGTCCCCCTCGGTTACATCATGACGTCACATGGGGGACAGAAAGACACACAGACCGGAAGAGGCGCGAGCTCAATCGATCAGATCAAACGAGGTGTAAAATCCTGCATCAACATGGTCACATATGATCAACTGTGTTATGAAGACGAACTAAAAAACCCGCCAAACTCGTTATTCAAAGTGGAAATCGGTGTGATAAAAATCAAAACTGCCTAAATGGCGAATCAGTGAATGTGTTTGTTAGAGTCATGAAGTGATGGACATCATCAGAGCGGATCTCCGTGCTGCAGTGACATCAGATTAAACACGAGAATCATCCTGCTAAAGGATCCCAGCAGATGCTGAAATAAGAGGAAGATGAATCCAAATGTGGCACAAAGGCTAGAAAATATGAGGGGGGGGGAGGGAGGGGGGGGGTACCTACGTTGTTCCGCAGGTCTTGCAGAGCTACACTCATCGTGCAGAAAACAGCAACATCGACGACCGGGCGAGCGCCGCGCGAGACACTCTACCTCTGCTGGCTGCGCGAGGACATCCCTTCAGATCCTGCAGGAAAAAAAAACAGCAGAAACATCAAACCCGGAGCCTGAAGGCACGTGCCAGGGTGTGTGTCAGGTTGTGCGTGTGTGTGTGTGTGTATGTGTGTGTGTGTGTGTGTGAGCAGATCCTCACCTGGTGACCGAGCTGAAGGCAGCCTGACAGCAGAATGGGTCCCAGAGATGGACAAGGAAGATAGGATCACACTGCAAACTATACCCCGCCCTCTCTCATCTCACACACACACACACACACACACACACACACACACACACACACACACACACACACACACACGGTCTGTGTTCCCTGCTTGTGTTCAGTTCAAGCTACACATGTTGTACGGCTGTAATTTAATGTGCAACAGCGGAGAGAAGCAGTAAAATGTATTAGCGTTTGCGTTTAAATATAACTGGAATGAACTGTGCTGGATTTCCTCTGATGTTTTATTATGAAAGGGAGGAAAATATTAATTATTCTCTTTTGTGGCTATAAATGTAGGCTACTTAGGTTATTCATTTCGTAATGCTCGCTCTCTCTCTTATTCAGGGTGTGAGCGCGTGCATATGCGCGTGTGCACGGGTGAGTGTGTGTGTGTGTGTGTGTGTGTGTGTGCGGGTTCATGTCATGGTGCACTTAAAGCCCGCATCAATCACATTCAGCAGAATGGCTGTCCGGTGATGGAGGAGTGCAGTTCTGGAGCACCAATGTGATGGGGTGTGTGTGAGGGTGTGTGAGGGTGTGGGTGAGGGTGTGTGAGGGGTGTGTGTGAGGGTGTGTGTGAGGGTGTGTGAGGGTAGAGCGGCGCAAACCACCTTAACTTTCACAGCAACAAAGTCTTCCTATACTGTCACTGAAGACCTCCATGTTGTTAGTGTGTAGATGAAATACACATTAGTACACACGGTATACACGGTATAGCCTGTTATTCCAGCACACAGACATTTACATGTATTCATTTAGCAGACGCTTTTATCCAAAGCGACTTACAAGAGAGAGCTTTTACAAAGAGCATCAGTCATTGAGCATAGCAACGTGATAGACCCCGAACACAGTGAGCTTTTTAGATCGTGAATCATACATCATGAGAACCAATAAGTGCCAAGGGAAGAACTATAAATGCATAACACAACGATTGTGAACATAAAGCAAGAGATGCAACAACAACACTGGCAAGACACACAGGTCTATAAGCGGCTCCATCCATGTGATTCTGTCCAACACAGCGGAGAGTCTGTGTACTCAAGGTTAGGGAGGCTTTCTCCTTAATAGAAAGAAGGAAATAAAAAAACGGTCTAGGTTTTTCTGCCAAAGCGGGTGTGCCTCTGGGAGGGAGAGAGAGACAGAGAGAGAGAGAGAGAGAGAGAGAGGGGGGGGGGGGAGAGAGATACAGAGAGAGGGAGAGAGAGAGATACAGGGTGGGAGAGAGAGAGACACAGAGAGGGAGAGAGAGAGACAGATACAGAGAGGGGGAGAGAGACAGAGAGAGATACAGGGAGGGAGGGAGGGAGAGAGAGATACAGGGAGGGAGGGAGAGATACAGGGAGGGAGGGAGGGAGGGATGCAGGGAGGGAGGGAGGGAGGGAGGGAGGGAGAGAGATACAGGGAGGGAGGGAGAGAGACATTATAATAACTAAACCATAGAGCCATCCAGCTTATAGCCCGAGGTTGTCATGATGAATCTGTTTATTCTCAAATGTAATAATGTTCTCAGCATGATGTACTATAGACCTCAACAGCAGCTGTTTACTGTAACATGATATCTAGTCTAGATGTTCATAAACAGTGAATAACATAGAGAGCTAGTGAGGATAAAGTCATGTTTGTGTTATTCATATCTGCTGTTCCCTGTAACTCAAGGCCAGAAGAGCAGATTTCAGACTGGTACCAGGTTGACAAAGTCCCTTTTAAAGATTATTCACTTAGAAAATGGACAACACAGCTTCAGTTTACTGATAAACTCTTCAATCAGCCTCCTTGATGAGACCAGATTAGACTGCATCCCTTATTAGGCTTCTTATCAGAAATGTGCACCATCAAAGCATGTTAGCTCTCTTCCACCAACAACAAGCTCTCTCCCACCACATTTCATTGCGTCACCATGGAGACACGATAAGGCGTTGTCATAGTATCACCATAGCAACTGTATCCAGGTGTCAAGGGCGTTTTCAGAGCGAGCCCCGCGATTCTGGCATCTCGTTAAAAACGTTTTCATCGGCGGTTCGCTGTTTAAATAGGCTGTTGTCATGGAGATGAAGAGTGCACGAGGACAGAACAGATGACACCGTGTTCATGCGCGTGTTATTATTGTTCTGGGGACGCGCGCCCATGTTTTCATTTCGTTCTGAAGATGACGTAACGGTTCCGCGAGACACTAAAACAACAGTAATATTGTCATCATGCCCACGAGCCTGACGTCATTGAGAAGCTTCCCGCCCACTGAAAAGTCTCGAGTGACAACGTCTTACCTGGGCGCGTGCTTGTGTGGGTTTTTTCCTCTACAAATTTGCAGTCCTGTCAATTATTCAGCCGTGTTCTATTATTAAACATCCCCAGCGCTGCCGTGGCCTTCCTACTGAAAAGGTGTCTTTATTGTGTTATGATGAGTCATGTTAGACTGTGAACATTACAAACTGCTCACTTGTCTTCTATGACCTGAGCTCATATCAGCATCTTAATTAATCCCACCTGGGCCAGTCACTCATTAACTCAGTGGACTTTGACCCTTTTATAACCTAAGGACTCCTTAGGGGCGGTGCCAGTTATAAAAGGGGCGGGGCCACATCTGACCTCGTAGGATTGGATGTCAGTGAGTCAGCTGACTAGTTTGACCCCTGGAGAGGTTAATGACGGGGTTCTTCTCAGTTTCAGTGGCTCCTGAGGTGCTGTTGGTCGTTATTCTAACAGCTTGATCTCTCCGTGTAGAAGGAGCCCAACATGAGTACAGAAGGTCAGAGACCTGTTGACAAACTGACAAATACTAAATCAAAGATCTGAAATCCTGCAACCCAGTGGTGACGTAATGACGTTGACAACATTTGGTGTGCAGCGCCACTTGGCGGTGAAGATGAGGAACTGCACCTTACATCCCCAAGAGGCTCGTTCACTTTCCCTGGAAATTAAAATGACACCTATTTTACAGATTTGTATTATATTACAGTATACATGTTGTATTGTGTTGTATTTTGTCTGTACTTTAAGGATTTACAAATGAAACTAGTTTCAATAGGTAGACACACTTTATTCCTAAAACTGAGGCTGCAACAGTTGTGTCGGCACACATTTATATATACACATATATACACACTCACACGCACACACACTCACATTCTCTCTAAATCTGTCATATAAAATATATAATCTGACATTGTACCTTCAGCTAGTCTGTCCAGAGGCAGAGCTGCCCATCATGGCACCAGCTCACCTCTCCTCAACATCCCTACGTTACTTCATTTGTACATCGTGGCAATAGAAAGGTTTGTACCCTTTGAAAAAAAGTATAACTCTAAAAGCGATCTACAGCAAAGTTCACTTGAGCAGGTTTTGTCAATTTTTCATAATTGTGTAAATGTGAAAATGACTTGACATTTGAAAAGGAAAAAGAAAAGAAAAAGAAAACAACCTCAAATTCATTTACAGTGAGATGGCTATACACACAGCCTCTAAGATTTCTGATATATAAAAGATATTAAGAAATAAAAATTACACAATTAAAAACGTACAATAAATAATATATATATGCAGGCATTTCATTAGGATAAAATGTCATAGATTGAAATCTAAGGTTATTAAAAAGACTTAATTTATTCTCCTTTATGAAAAGTCCCTTGATCATCCAAAAGGTTCAAATGGGCTCGTGGCTTTGGGTTGATTGACAGACAGGCCCCTCCTCTTCCAGTGATAACCTGTGGGAGGGGCTTGCAGGCCCCCTGGCCCCTCCCCCTCATCTTCCAAGGAATGTATAAATCAGGGAAGTGTCTGACACATCCTGACTCCCAGAGTAGCTGTAGTCCCTGATAAAGGTATGACATCTCTAAGGCTTCCTTCTTCTCCTCCTGCTCCTCCTGCTCCTCCTCAGTGTCCGGCCTGTGTGCTCAGAGCTTCAGAGCATGTTCATGATGAAGTTGTATAGCTGGTTGAGCACCACAAAGTGGACAGGCAGGCAGGAGCGGCGGTCCTGGGTGGCAGGGTTGCAGGTCAGCCAGGAGAGGGCGTTATACTGCTCCAGGACGAACCTGCCAGGGACAGGAGGAGACACAGGAGGGTTAGGAGGAGACCTTCATCTACGACAATCAGGAGGGACACGTGTAGAGGGGAGGAGGAGAGAGGGAGGGAGAGAGGAGAGAGGGAGGGAGAGAGAGGGAGTGAGGGAGGAGGAGGAGAGAGGGAGGAAGGAGAGAGGGAGGGAGGAGGAGAGGGAGGAAGGAGGAGAGAGGGAGTGAGGGAGGAGAGAGGGAGTGAGGGAGGAGAGAGGGAGGGAGGGAAGAGAGAGGGAGGGAGGGAGGGAGGAGAGAGGGAGGAGAGAGGAAGGAGGAGAGAGGGAGTGAGGGAGGAGAGAGGGAAGAGAGAGGAAGGAGGAGAGAGGGAGTGAGGGAGGAGAGAGGGAGGGAGGGAAGAGAGAGGGAGGGAGGAGAGAGGGAGGAGAGAGGGAGGGAGGGAAGAGAGAGGGAGGAGAGAGGGAGGGAGGGAAGAGAGAGGGAGGGAGGAGAGAGGGAGGAGGAGGGAAGGAGGGAGGAGGAGAGGGGGAAGAGGGGAGATGAGTGTCAGGATGGAGGGATGAGAGGAGGGTTACCTGAGGACATCGGAGGTGTGGTTGGAGTCCAGGGGGTGGGAGTGTTTGCTGTGGAGAAGTTCGTCTGACGACGACACGTGCAGGTGGAGCGACGCCTGCACACAAACCCACCAATCAGAACGTCTACTGCACACAAACTCACCAATCACTCGTTTGGTGTGTGAGTGTGTGTGTGTGTGCGTACCTTGAGGAAGAGGGGACACTGGTTCTGAGCGTGGGGGCAGGAGGCCCAGAACCAGTCAGGCAGAGGTCCGGCACTGGCTGTGGAGATGAAGTATCCCAGAGCCATGGGCTGCTGCAGGATGTTCAGGACCTCCTCATGAGACTCCATCCTGTCTGCACTCTGACCCTGCGGAGGACCAGAGGGTTACTACTGTCCTGACCACCCCAGACCACCTCTAGACCACCGCTGACCACCCTGGACCACACCCTGACCACCCTGGACCACCCCAGACCACCCTGGACCACACCGGACCACACCCAGACCACCCCAGACCACCCCAGACCACCCTGGACCACCCTGAACCACCCTAGACTACACCCAGACCACCCTGAACCACCCTAGTCTACACCCAGACCACCCTGAACCACCCCAGACCACCCTGGACCACCCCAGACCACCCTGGACCACACCGGACCACACCCAGACCACCCCAGACCACCCCAAACCACCCCAGACCACCCTGGACCACCCTGAACCACCCCAGACTACACCCAGACCACCCTGAACCACCCCAGTCTACACCCAGACCACCCTGAACCACCCCAGACTACACCCAGACCACCCTGATCCACCCCAGTCTACACCCAGACCACCCTGAACCACCCCAGACCACCCCGGACCACACCAGACCACCCTGAACCACCCCGGACCACACCAGACCACCCTGAACCACCCCAGACCACCCCGGACCACACCAGACCACCCCGGACCACCCCAGTCTACACCCAGACCACCCTGAACCACCCCAGACTACACCCTGCTCTAGTTAACTCTGCTGTATTCCCTTCTCCTGTTCTCCAGGATGTGAGTCCTGCTGGAGGCTGGTTGGGGGGGGGGGCTCACCTTGCCTCCATCACCCCCCTGGTTGTAGTGCCCCCCGGGGGAGTGACCAGGGGAGGGAGTGGGGGAGCTGGGGATGATGTTGATGAGGTCAGGGTCCACCAGGTCGTTCTCAAACAGGTCGAAGAAGATCCCACCAGAGCCATCTGAGGAGACATAGCAGGGGGTGAGTCTGTGTGTGTGTGTCTCTGTGTGTGTGTGTGTCTCTGTGTGTGTAGTGTGTGTCTGTCTCTGTGTCTGTGTGTGTGTCTCTGTGTGTGTGTGTCTCTGTGTGTGTAGTGTGTGTCTGTCTCTGTGTCTGTGTGTGTGTCTCTGTGTGTGTACCAGGGTTGATGGGGTTGAAGGCGATGTCGATGTTCTCGGTGGTGCTGTTGAGCTGGGAGTGTGCGGAGGTGGGGAACACCAGGATGTGGGTGCAGGAGGTGTCCTGAGGGGTGCTCAGCTGGGAGGTCTGCATGTTCAGGGTGGTGCTGCGACCAAACACTGAGCCTGTAGACACTGAGTCTGCAGAGGGAGGGAGAGAGAGGTTAACACTGAGTCACAGAGAGAGGGAGAGAGGTTAACACTGAGTTACAGAGAGAGAGAGAGAGAGAGAGAGAGAGAGAGAGAGAGGTTAACACTGAGTCACAGAGAGAGAGAGAGAGAGAGAGAGGTTAACACTGAGTTACAGAGAGAGAGAGAGAGAGATAGAGAGAGAGAGAGAGAGAGAGAGAGAGAGAGAGAGAGAGGTTAACACTGAGCCACAGAGAGAGGGAGAGAGAGGTTAACACTGTGTTACAGAGAGAGAGAGGTTAACACTGTGTTACAGAGAGAGAGAGATGACAGACCTGGCATGATGACAAAAGAGCCCTGTGGCTCCATGGCAACCAGACAGGCAGAGAGGATGCTGGGAGTGTCAGCAGCAGAGATCCCACACATCCTGCAGGAATCCTTCAGTCTTTTACTGAGGGACTGGAGGTTCCTCCTGCTCAGCACCAGGCTCCAGTCTGCACACACACACAGGTTACACACAGGTTACACACAGGTTACACACAGGTTACACACAGGTTACACACAGGTTACACACAGGTTACACACAGGTTACACACACACACACACACACACACACACACACACACACACACACACACACACACACACACACACACACACACACACACACACACACACACACACACACACACACACACAGCTGCTGGCTCCAGTCTGAACACACACACACACAAACACAGCACCATACTCCAGTCTGGACAGATAGCCTACCTCGCAGCTCCCCGTGGCCCATCCTGCCCAGCCGTCCAATCACGACCCTCCAGGGCAGTGATGTCACCTGCACCAGACCCAGACACCACTCCCACAACTTCTGCAGACTCAGACGCCGGGCTGAGCCCTTTTTCCTGCGGGCCCTGAGAGACACACACACACTGTCAGAACCAACAACACACTGGTAACTAGGCCCCCTGCAGCCACACACTGTGTGTGTGTGTACCCCTGTGTGTGTACCTGTGTGTGTGTGTACCCCTGTGTGTGTACCTGTGTGTGTGTGTATCCCTGTGTGTGTGTGTATCCCTGTGTTTGTGTGTGTATCCCTGTGTTTGTGTGTATCCCTGTGTGTGTATATCCCTGTGTGTATCCCTGTGTGTGTGTCTGTGTCCCTGTGTGTGTGTGTGTCTGTGTCCCTGTGTGTGTGTGTGTGTATGTCCCTGTGTGTATCCCTGTGTGTGTGTATCCCTGTGTGGGTGTGTATCCCTGTGTGTGTGTGTCCCTGTGTGTGTACCTGTTAGGAACGTCCATGCTGATCACGCAGGTCTCCAGCATCTCTCCATACAGGTCTGTACAGGAAGCCAGCAGCCAGCGCTGGTCATGTGACAGGCAGTAAGCCACAAACAGGACGTTGTACTTCTGGGCCGCCTCTCCAAACGTCTCCCCCAGCTCCGTCTGCTTGTCCTTCACTGGAGCCAGGATGAAGGGGGCCGTGTACAGGTGCACCACCTCCGGACGCTGCTCAGGGGGCACAGGGAGGGGGGCAGAGGGGTCACAGGTCAGAGAGAAGGGGTCAGGGAGGTAACAGTACCAACGCCACACGCCCCTGCAGGGAAACCCCATGGGTGCAGTGACAGTGACGTTACAGAGCTGCTCTGACTGTTCTGTTGTGTGTTATGCTGGAGCAGAGCTGGAGGTGAGGGGGCGGAGCTTCTGGAGGTGAGGGGGCAGGGGGTGGAGGTTCTGGAGGTGAGGGGGTGGAGGTTCTGGAGGTGAGGGGGTGGAGCTTCTGGAGGTGAGGGGGCAGGGGGTGGAGGTTCTGGAGGTGAGGGTGCAGGGGGTGGAGGTTCTGGAGGTGAGGGGGCGGAGCTTCTGGAGGTGAGGGGGCAGGGGGTGGAGCTTCTGGAGGTGAGGGGGTGGAGGTTCTGGAGGTGAGGGGGCGGAGCTTCTGGAGGTGAGGGGGCAGGGGGTGGAGGTTCTGGAGGTGAGGGGGCGGAGCTTCTGGAGGTGAGGGGGCAGGGGGTGGAGGTTCTGGAGGTGAGGGGGCAGGGGGTGGAGGTTCTGGAGGTGAGGGGGCGGAGCTTCTGGAGGTGAGGGTGCAGGGGGGTGGGGGTTCTGGAGGTGAGGGTGCAGGGGGTGGAGGTTCTGGAGGTGAGGGGGCGGAGCTTCTGGAGGTGAGGGGCAGGGGGTGGAGCTTCTGGAGGTGAGGGGGTGGAGGTTCTGGAGGTGAGGGGGCGGAGCTTCTGGAGGTGAGGGGGCAGGGGGTGGAGGTTCTGGAGGTGAGGGGGCGGAGCTTCTGGAGGTGAGGGGGCAGGGGGTGGAGCTTCTGGAGGTGAGGGGGTGGAGGTTCTGGAGGTGAGGGGGCGGAGCTTCTGGAGGTGAGGGGGCAGGGGGTGGAGCTTCTGGAGGTGAGGGGGTGGAGGTTCTGGAGGTGAGGGGGCGGAGCTTCTGGAGGTGAGGGGGCAGGGGGTGGAGGTTCTGGAGGTGAGGGGGCGGAGCTTCTGGAGGTGAGGGGGCGGAGGTTCTGGAGGTGAGGGGGCAGGGGGTGGAGGTTCTGGAGGTGAGGGGGCGGAGCTTCTGGAGGTGAGGGTGCAGGGGGGTGGGGGTTCTGGAGGTTCTGGAGGTTCAGGGAGTTCTGGATCATACCTCTGGGCTCTTCAGGGTCAGGTCCATGGCCAGGCCCGGTCCGAAGCCCGTCAGAGCCTTGAAGTTGGTGGAGGTGGGCAGGGGGCGGCGGGCCTGGGTGAACACTGAGAAGGCCAGAGACTTGAGGTGCTGACAGTACTGCTGACCATCCTCACTGTGGACCGGCTGGAGCAGGTACTGACACGGGATGATCTGCAACACACACACACACACACACACAGTTAAGGTCATCCTTTTAACTGAGGTACTGTACAGGTAGTGTGTGTTTTTGTGTGTGTGTGTGTACCTGCACAGACACAGCATGTCTCAGAGCAGGTGGCAGGTTCTGCAGTGTGTGTGTGTGTGTGTGTGTGTGTGTGTGTGTACCTGCACAGACACAGCATGCCTCAGAGCAGGTGGCAGGTTCTGCAGCATGTCCAGGTAACACAGCAGCAGAGCCAAGCTGAGGCTGGAGCTGGTGTCGTCATGGTAACTGAAGGGGTCCACCATGTAGACCACCACAGCAGGGGGGTAGGACACCCCGTGAGACTCGCCCTCTGTGGGACGACCCACCTTGTCCCTGTCCATGGTGCTGGGGGAGAGAGGGGAGAGAGAGAGAGGGGGAGGAGGGGGGAGAGAGAGTGTTCACATGTGCACACTGACAGGTCCTTACAGTGTTGGTGTAGCTAGTGAGCATCTCCTCTCCCCCCTTCCTCCCCCCCTCACCTCTCAGGGGGCTCGGGGGCCACCTGAGGCTGGCTGGCTGTGGAGCCGCTGTCCCCCGGGGTCCCCGCAGCTTGGGGCCCATTCTGGGGGCCCCCGGCCTGGAGCCCTGCTGACACGAAGGCCGTGTAGCCGCTGGGTTTGGTGGAAGGCACCCCCCCTAGGCCCCCGGGGCCCTGGGAGCCAGGGGCCAGGCCGGAGGAGGAGGGAGGAGTGCTGCTGGCGTGGGCAGGCTGGCTGGAGGGGGCGGAGGAAGGGGTGGAGGAGGAGCTGGGGGGCTGGGAGGAGGAGGGGGGTGGGGCAGGGTTACGCTGATTGAGCAGGGAGGCGTCCAGTGTTTGCTCTGCCAGGTACGGAGCTGAAAAGAGAGACAGGAGAGAGAGACAAGAGAGAGACAGGAGAGAGACAGGAGAGAGAGACAAGAGAGAGAGAGAGAGACAGGAGAGAGACAGGAGAGAGAGACAAGAGAGAGAGAGAGACAGGAGAGAGACAGGAGAGAGAGACAAGAGAGAGAGAGAGACAGGAGAGAGACAGGAGAGAGACGAGAGACAGGAGAGAGACAGGAGAGAGAGACAAGAGAGAGAGAGAGAGACAGGAGAGAGACAGGAGAGAGACAAGAGAGAGACAGGAGAGAGACAGGAGAGAGACAAGAGAGAGACAAGAGAGAGACAAGAGAGAGACAGGAGAGAGAGACAAGAGAGAGAGAGACAGGAGAGAGACAGGAGAGAGACAAGAGAGAGAGAGACAGGAGAGAGACAGGAGAGAGACAAGAGAGACAGGAGAGAGACAGGAGAGAGACAAGAGAGAGACAGGAGAGAGACAGGAGAGAGACAAGAGAGAGACAGGAGAGAGACAGGAGAGAGAGACAAGAGAGAGAGAGAGACAGGAGAGAGACAAGAGAGAGACAGGAGAGAGAGACAGGAGAGAGAGACAAGAGAGAGACAGGAGAGAGACAGGAGAGAGACAAGAGAGAGACAGGAGAGAGACAGGAGAGAGAGACAAGAGAGAGAGAGACAGGAGAGAGACAGGAGAGAGACAAGAGAGAGACAGGAGAGAGACAGTGGAGAGAGACAAGAGAGAGAGAGACAAGAGAGAGACAGGAGAGAGACAGGAGAGAGACAAGAGAGAGACAAGAGAGAGACAGGAGAGAGACAGGAGAGAGACAAGAGAGAGACAGGAGGAACATCAGACATACTTCCCTTCCTGTGTGACAGCTCAGGTACAGTCTAGTCCTGGGGTTTCCTACCCTGGTCCTCAGGGGCCACACTGTCCTGATGATTCTAGATGTTTCCCTGCTCCAACACACTTGAATCTAATGAATGGTTCATCATCAAGCTCTATAGAAGCCTCATAATGATTCTTCATCAGAATCAGGTGTGCTGGAGCAGGGAAACCTCTAAAACTGTCAGGACAGCAGCCCCTGAAGACCAGGGTTGGAAACCCCTGGTCTAGTCTGGATCCCTGAACATCTCTCCTCCAGAGCAGGAGGTTACCTTACCCAAGTCGTGCCGACACACGTGAGCAAACATCTTGATCCTGCTGAAGGCCTCACTGTCCCCGCTACTGGCGGCCATCTTTAGCAGCCAGTCACTGAGGGGCTGGTCTGATTGGTCCTGAGGCTGAGGCCCCACCTTCAGCAGGCCGTCAGCGTGGCCCCTGCAGATGGGCCGGTGCTGTCCCAGCTGACAAGCCTGAACACAGGGAGGGAGGGGAGCAGGTGAGGGAGGGGGGGGGGGTGTGCATGTGTGTGAGTGTGTGTGAGTGTGTGCAGGACAGAGAGTAAGAGAGAGAGCGAGAGAAAGAGAGAGCAGAAGAAAGATATAGCAGCAGTGAGAGCACCAGGGCAGCAGTGAGAGCTCCAGAGCAGTGAGTGAGAGAGCTCCAGAGCAGCAGTGAGAGAGCTCCAGAGCAGCAGTGAGAGAGCTACGGAGCAGCAGTGAGAGAGAGTTCCAGCGCAGCAGTGAGAGCTCCAGAGCAGCAGTGAGAGAGAGCTCCAGAGCAGCAGTGAGAGAGCTCCAGAGCAGCAGTGAGAGAGAGCTCCAGAGCAGCAGTGAGAGAGCGCTCCAGAGCAGCAGTGAGAGAGCTACGGAGCAGCAGTGAGAGAGCTACGGAGCAGCAGTGAGAGAGAGCTCCAGAGCAGTGAGTGAGAGAGCTCCAGAGCAGCAGTGAGAGAGCTTCAGAGCAGCAGTGAGAGAGAGCTCCAGAGCAGCAGTGAGAGAGAGCTCCAGAGCAGCAGTGAGAGAGAGCTCCAGAGCAGCAGTGAGAGAGAGCTCCAGAGCAGCAGTGAGAGAGAGCTCCAGAGCAGCAGTGAGAGCTACGGAGCAGCAGTGAGAGAGAGCTCCAGAGCAGCAGTGAGAGAGAGCTCCAGAGCAGCAGTGAGAGCTACGGAGCAGCAGTGAGAGAGCTCCAGAGCAGCAGTGAGAGAGAGCTCCAGAGCAGCAGTGAGAGAGAGCTCCAGAGCAGCAGTGAGAGAGAGCTCCAGAGCAGCAGTGAGTGTGTCCTGACCTCGTAGACGGCTGACAGGTCCCTGAAGAAGCTCTTGGCAGCGTGCAGCAGAGCCTGGTTGTCAGGGCAGAGCACCACATAGCCCAGGTCCCTCTGGGAGCCAAACGGCTCCAGAAGCAGCTTCTCCCAGTAAGGCAGGCCGAATGGAGACAACACCACAAAGTCATACTCATAACCCACCAGGAAGGTGGGGATGGGCAGGGGCTCCGGGGACTCGTCTGTACCTGGAGGTCAGAGGGTCAAAGGGTCAAAAGGTCAGCAGAAGAGCTACTTTCTCTCCGTGACTGGAGGGTCAGCTGGTCTGTCAGAGCCACAGGTGATGTCATAACTGCACAGGTGATGTCATAGCTACACATGTGACGTCATAGCTGCGCAGGTGATGTCACAGCTGCACAGGTAAAGTCACAGCTGCACAGGTGATGTCACAGCTGCTGACTGGCTAGGAAGTTGGTCTGGTAGATCTACCCTCCTGAAGAGACTGACAGCATGATGTGTGTGTCCCTGCTACGGGTTAGCTTGTGTGTGTGTGTGTCCCTGCTATAGCTTAGCTCAGGTGTGTGTGTGTGTGTGTGTCCTTGCTCTCCAACACAGGTGTGTTTACCATAGGACCCCCGTCCAGCCATCTTGTGGAACTGCTGCCAGGTTAGTGGACCCTGGACCCCCCAGGATCTCACGCTGCGCTTCTTCTGGATAGCATCCTGCAGCACAGGCTGGAGGGACAGCAGCACCCGCAGGACATCCCCCGAGAACAGAGCACTGGTATCTGCAGCTGGGGGAGGAGGGGAGGAGAGTCAGAACTGGTATCAGATGAAGTTCCTCCTGAACTCAAGTCTGAAAAGCAAGACTGAGTGTGTGAGAGACAGAGAGAGAGAGACAGGAGACTGAGACACAGAGAGAGACAGACAGAGACAGACAGGAGACAGACACAGAGAGAGACAGACAGAGAGACAGACAGAGAGACACAGGTGTTAGTATTGGATTCCCTCCTCTCACCTTTGTGTTGGGGCCAGGGGTGCAGACAGGTGCTCTTGACCAGAGCTTCGTCCACCTTGCCCCCCGACATGCTATCCATGAACTGCCGTCCGTGTTCCAGAGCCATGTAGCAGTCGCTGTAGCAGTCCCTCTCCCCCACCCTGAGGAAGGGCCGGGGGCTGGGGCCTGGGTTGGGGGGGACCCCGGCCACCATGGGGGCAAAGGGGTTGGTGCACTGGTCCTGCAGCAGCAGGATGAGCTCATCTGGAGGGTCGTCCTTCAGGAGCCCCCTGCGCAGGGCGCCCCCCGCCCGCCTCTCCTCATACCTCCTCTCGGTGTCTCGGCCGGCCTCGGAGCCCCGCCCCACCACGTCCAGCTCGTCCTCCAGGAAGAGGCCGGCTGATTGGCCGTGGCGGCGGTTGGCCACGGCGCTGAAGCCGCAGGTGCAGGGATACTGAGCCTCGCCGTCATCGCTCAGGTACACGCCCACATCGGCACCCCGGATGTTCATGTTGCACACGCAGATGCAGCAGCTGTCGAAGTTGCAGTCCTTGAAGAGGTTCATGACGGACTCGGACAGGATGAGGGTGACGTAGAGGCTGTGGGCCTCGGGGATGGAGGACACGGTGGCCGGCTCCACCGAGCTGAGAGGCCGGCAGGTGGAGGGGGTGGAGGCTGGAGAGTACAGGTCAGTGTTGTCGTACTTCAGAGAGCCCTGGACGCTAGCGGGGCCCCGGGGGGTGCGGGGCGTGCGAGGGGTGCGGGGGGTGGGGGCGGAGAAGCGGGGCGTGGCTGGGGAGGGCAGGATGCCAGCGTTGCTGGGGGGGGCGCTGTTGGACATGAAGGGGGTGTGTGTCTGGGGAGTGTAGCTCTGGCTGTAGTCTGGCTCCACACTGGGGATGTTGCTGCAACAACAACAAAAACAAGATCGTCAACAACAACAACAACAACAACAACAACCCCAGCCTCCATGATGCCCACAACTAGAAACATCTCCGCAGGGGAGCAGAGCAGCGGCGTTACCTGTCCTTGGTGAGGAGGGTGAGGGGGGGCGCGGGCGGCAGCAGGCCCATCTTGCCCAGGGTCCAGCTGGGGGTGTAAACACACTCCTCTGGGAGGCGCACGGGCATCAGGCACTGACTGGGGAGGGTCTTCAGGGGGGCAAACATGGAGCAGCCAGTGAAGGGAGGACAAGCCTCCGCCTTGAAGACGAAGGAGAAGTCCTGGAGGAGAGGAGGAAGAGAGGGAAGGGGGAGAAGACCAGTTTAAGACATGCAACATGTCCACATGTGATCTGTGTGTCTGTTAGCCTGTGTGTGTGTGTGTGTGTGTGTGTGTGTACCTTGAGCTCAGAAGGCTTGGGGCTGCAGAAGCCCTCCTCCACCTCCATCCTGTAGAGGGCGCTGAGCTGGCTACCGTCCACCAGGGTGAGGCTGGCCCCGGCCTCCACAGCCCCGTACTCCTTCCCCCCAGGGTTCATGGGAGAGTAGCCCATGATGTGCTGCTCCAGGGAGGGAGGAGTAGGGAACATCTGGTGCAGATCTGCAGAGCCTGGAGGAGGGAGGGAGAGAGGGGGAGGAGGAGTGTGAGGGAGTCTTACTGATGCTGGACAGAGTCAGAGTGTGAGGGAGTCTTACTGATGTTAGAGTCAGAGTGTGAGGGAGTCTTACTGATGTTAGAGTCAGAGTGTGAGGGAGTCTTACTGATGTTAGAGTCAGAGTGTGAGGGAGTCTTACTGATGTTAGAGTCAGAGTGTGAGGGAGTCTTACTGATGTTAGAGTCAGAGTGTGAGGGAGTCTTACTGATGTTAGAGTCAGAGTGTGAGGGAGTCTTACTGATGTTAGAGTCAGAGTGTGAGGGAGTCTTACTGATGTTAGAGTCAGAGTGTGAGGGAGTCTTACTGATGTTAGAGTCAGAGTGTGAGGGAGTCTTACTGATGTTAGAGTCAGAGTGTGAGGGAGTCTTACTGATGCTGGACAGAGCGTCCAGAGGGGCTGGTTTCTTCTCCTCTGCTCCTGCAGCTGCTCTCCGAGTCCCCGGCTGAAACAGACACAACATGACTCTCACCATGACAACAGCACAGCAGCACTCACCATGACAACCACAGAGTGACCACACACAACTAACCTTGACAACCACCACACACAATCCTGAACATGAACACATCTAACCCTGACCACATAAAGACACGGGTTCTAACAGAAACACAGAGAGAGACAGACAGAGAGAGAGAGAGAGGAACAGACAGACAGAGAGAGACAGAGAGAGAGACAGAGAGATCCAGAGCTGACTGACCACTAGCTCGTCCTCGTCAGAGTTGAAGATGTTGTCCAGGTCGTTGAAGGACACGGCCAGGTCAGCTTCATCATGGAAGAGGCTGGTGGAGGGGAGGGGCTTACTGCCTGAGCCCTGGCCGTCTGCACACACACACAAACACACACACGAGGGGTGGGGGAGGAAGAGGAGGGGGGGGAAAAGGGAAGTTAAATCATCTTAAATGTCACATATAAACTACTACTACTACTACTACTACTACTACAACTACTACAACTACTACTACTACAACTAATCAAATCAAGTGAGAGAGTTGTCAGTACCGTCTGTGGAGCTGTTCCCATCTTCCCCCTGCAGGACAAACACAGCCTGGTCAAATCAGGCCCCACTGGACACACAGACCCATGTGTGTGTGTGTGTGTAAGAGAGTGTGTGTGGTCTAACCACATCCACCCACCTTGTGTTGGTCTCCCACCTCTCTCTCTCCACCAGCCTTGTCCTTCTTCCCAGAGAAGATGAACTCCTCGTCTCCCTCCACGAAGGCGTAGGGGTCGGCCTCCCCGTCCCCCTCCTCGCCTGTCAGGGCCGCCCCCAGGTGGCTGTTCCTGCGCTGGGTGTAGGTCCTCAGCAGTTCCTGGGACACCTTCAACAGGTGGCCTGACCCCGACATCAACCTGGGGAGAACACAGGAGATCAGAGGGGGGAGGAGGAGTGAGGATCTGGGGGAGGAGGGGTGAGGATCTGGGGGTGGAAGAGGTGAGGGTCTGGGGGTGGAAGAGGTGAGGGTCTGGGGGAGGAGAAGAGGTGAGGGTCTGGGGGTGGAAGAGGTGAGGGTCTGGGGGAGGAGAGGATCTGGGGGTGGAAGGGGTGAGGGTCTGGGGGAGGAGAAGAGGTGGAGGTCTGGGGGTGGAAGAGGTGAGGGTCTGGGGGTGGAAGAGGTGAGGGTCTGGGGGAGGAGAGGATCTGGGGGTGGAAGGGGTGAGGGTCTGGGGGAGGAGAGGATCTGGGGGTGGAAGAGGTGAGGGTCTGGGGGAGGAGAGGATCTGGGGGTGGAAGGGGTGAGGGTCTGGGGGAGGAAGGGGTGAGGGTCTGGGGGTGGAGAGGATCTGGGGGTGGAAGGGGTGAGGGTCTGGGGGAGGAGAGGTGAGGGGAACCAGCAGAAGACTCACTCAGTGACAGACACCAGGGTGTCCTGCCCCCCTCCAGAGTCCTCTCTCTTGTCCTGAGGCAGCTGTGGAGTCAGGAAGCTGCTGGGCTTCTTCCGGGGCAGGTTAAAGTACTTCCAGGGGTTGTGGGCTGTGTCCTCGTTGGGGTTAATGGCTGAGCCCACGTAGGCCGTGGGCTCCAGGGGCTCTGGGTACGCCGGGGGGAAAGGCAGGGGCAGCGGCCCCAGAGAGGGCTCCTCCGACTGGGCCTTCTGAGGCAGCAGGCATGGCTCGGAGGAAGGGGGGTAGAAGTGTTGGTGGGTGGGGGTAGAGGAGCTCTTCCCTTGTCCTGGGTCCTCCCCGCCCCCGCCCCCTCTCTCCGACAGGTGGGGGCTGAGAGGGGGCGGCTGTGGGGAGCCGGTCAGGTCAGCTGGGGGTCCGTGGGCGTGCAGCGTGGGGGCTTTGGGCAGGGGTGTGTCGGCGTGGTGCAGGCTGGGGTAGGAGCCCTCTTCCTGGGCTCGCAGGCACACTCTCTGGGGTTGGGGCTCCGAGCCAGGCTCCTCACTAGCCAGGCTGCGGTGGTGGAAGGGGGTCTGGGGTCTCTTCTGCTGCTTGTCTGCCTTGTCTGGCTTCTCTCCCTGCTTGTGCTTGGGGCCCGGCTGGGGGGGTTGAGGGGGCTGGCCGACAGAGGGGGTGTGGCCTGAGACACTGCCTGCACGCTGCTTCTGGTTCTTGTGCCTGGTGCGTGTGTGTGTAGGAGTGTGTGCGTAAAAGGGGGAGAGAAGACAAACACACATCACTAAAACAGAACTCCCTGGATGTGTTCCTACACAGCAGGTAAACAAACGCCATCATGTTTCATGCCCCCTGGCAGGCCACGCCCCCTGGGAGGCCACACCCCCTGGTCCCCTGGTCCCCTGTGGCAGAGGCAGGTCAGGGTGAGGCAGGTCAGGGTGAGGCAGGTCAGGGTGAGGCAGGTCAGGGTGAGGCAGGTCAGGGTGAGGCAGGTCAGGGTGAGGCAGGGCAGGGTGAGGCAGGTCAGGGTGAGGCAGGTCAGGGTGAGGCAGGTCAGGGTGAGGCAGGGTAGGGTGAGGCAGGTCAGGCAGAGGCAGGTCAGGGTGAGGCAGCTTACCTGCTGCAGCTACAGGAGGCCCTCTGGGACGCCTCCACAAAGTCCCACAGCTCCGTCCTGTCAGCCTCCAGCTCACAGCCTCCGTTTGACAGCGAGGAGAACTTCCTCCTGGGGGAGGAAATGACATTACTCAGGCTGATAACATCACAGTGAGGAGCAAGCTAGCCTCAGGCTGCTAACATCACAAGCTAGCCTCAGGCTGCTAACATCACAAGCTAGCCCCAGGCTGCTAACATCACAAGCTAGCCTCAGGCTGCTAACATCACAAGCTAGCCTCAGGCTGCTAACATCACAAGCTAGCCTCAGGCTGCTAACATCACAAGCTAGCCTCAGGCTGCTAACATCACAAGCTAGCCTCAGGCTGCTAACATCACAAGCTAGCCCCAGGCTGCTAACATCACAAGCTAGCCTCAGGCTGCTAACATCACAAGCTAGCCTCAGGCTGCTACCATCACAAGCTAGCCTCAGGCTGCTAACATCACAAGCTAGCCTCAGGCTGCTAACATCACAAGCTAGCCTCAGGCTGCTAACATCACAAGCTAGCCCCAGGCTGCTAACATCACAAGCTAGCCTCAGGCTGCTAACATCACAAGCTAGCCTCAGGCTGCTAACATCACAAGCTAGCCTCAGGCTGCTAACATCACAAGCTAGCCCCAGGCTGCTAACATCACAAGCTAGCCTCAGGCTGCTAACATCACAAGCTAGCCCCAGGCTGCTAACATCACAAGCTAGCCTCAGGCTGCTAACATCACAAGCTAGCCTCAGGCTGCTAACATCACAAGCTAGCCTCAGGCTGCTAACATCACAAGCTAGCCTCAGGTAAAGGTACACTCTTCACATGAAGTTAAGTGTGTCTGTCAGGACCCAGGCAGGGTCAGAGGTGAGAGGTGCGCGGGGTCAGGACTCACTTGCTCTGGGCTCTGTTGCACTCCTGCCACACCCCCTCCAGCACCTGGCTGGCCAGCCTGCGGGGGAGCCGGCACCCATGGAGGCCCCCATCCTGAGAGGAGCCCCCCTCAGAGGAGCAGGCAAGCTTCAGCCAGCGCTGGGAGGACTGGGACTCTGGAGGGAGGAGAGGGAGGAGGAAGAGGAGAGTTAGGAGGAAAGGAAGGAGACAGAAAGAGGAAAGTCAATGTGTATATTTAAGAAGACGTCCTGCCACAAAACAATCTCATCAGTGAATATCTGTATGTGTGTGTGTCTGTGCTGCCAGGGTACCTCTCTGGGCCTCCTCGGGGGAGGTGGGGGGAGTGAGGGTGACAGAGGACATGGCAGGGTCTCTGGTTCCAGTCAGGCCCTGCTGAGCTCCAGCCAGGCTGGAGGAGGCTGGCGCTGCACCCTGCGAGCCCAGGGACGGCAGCTCTGACTGGGGCACCAGCACCAGGCAAGCTGGGTACACCATCCGGACCCCCGCTGGAACCACAAGCACACCATGGCTCAGTGCACACATCATCTCCATCATCATCATAATCATCATCATCACTATCACCATCACCATCATCACTCACAATCAAGAAACAGCTCAAACACCTACTAACATCTTCCTCCTCATCATCACCCCCCCCCCAAGCCACACCCCTGCCACACCCCCCTCTCTTACCCACGAGGACCTCCACAGCAGCCAGGGAGTCATCCTCCCAGTCTCCCTCCTCCATGCTGTCGTCGGGCCGCTGGGTGACCCGGGGTGTGACGGGGTAGAACTGGCTCCACTCCTCCATCAGCTTCTGGGTGGGAGGGTCGGACATCTTGAAGGACTGGCCGGTCAGGCTTCCGTTCAGGCCGTACGGGCTCAGGATCACTGGGGGGACGCAGAGGAGGTTAGGGGGCTGGAGGGGCGGTTGGAGGGGCAGGATGTTTAGGAAAATATTCATGTTTCAAACCGGTCAGGATAGGGAAGGGGTTAGAGGGGCCAGGGTTGGGGGGGGGGGGGTCAGACTTAAGGGGACCAGGGTTAGAGGGACCAGGGTTAGAGGGACCAGGGCTAGAGGGACCAGGGCTAGAGGGACCAGGAATAGGGGGACCAGGGTTGGGGGGACCAGAGCTAGAGGGACCAGGAATAGGGGGATCAGGGTTAGGGGGACCAGGGTTAGAGGGACCAGGAATAGGGGGACCAGGGTTAGAGGGACCAGGGTTGGGGGGGGGGGGGGTCCCCCAGGGTTAAGGGGACCAGGGTTAGAGGGACCAGGAATAGGGGGACCAGGGTTAGGGGGACCAGGGTTGGGGGGACCAGAGCTAGAGGGACCAGGAATAGGGGGACCAGGGTTAGGGGGACCAGGGTTAGGGGGACCAGGGTTAGAGGGACCAGGAATAGGGGGACCAGGGTTAGGGGGACCAGGCTTAGGGGGACCAGGGTTAGGGGGACCAGGGTTAGGGGGACCAGGGTTAGGGGGACCAGGGTTAGGGGGACCAGGGCTAGGGGGACCAGGGTTAGAGGGACCAGGGGCATCCACCTTGCAGGGGGCTGGAGGTGTGCTGGGCCAGGCTCAGGTGGTCCTCAGCCAGCCTCTGCAGGGGCTGGTGCTGGGCGATCTCCACACTGGTGCACACGTTGCTGTCACCATGCAGGAAGAAGGTGAAGGAACAGGACAGGTGCTCGCTGCAGGGACACACACACACACACAGAGAGAGACACACACACAGAGAGAGACACACACACAGAGAGACACACACACAGAGAGAGACACACACACAGAGAGAGACACACACACAGAGAGAGACACACACGCAGAGAGAGACACACACACACAGTTAGGAACGCTGAAAACATAACAACAAACCAAACTACTACAACAGAAAGAGAGAACTCTCCAGTGGAATACATTTTTAGGGAGTCGTTACCGTGGCAACAGCCTCAACCAGCCCCACCATCCACAGGAGGAGGGGGGGGGGAGGGAGGGAGGGAGGGAGGGAGGGAGGGAGGGGCCTCATTCCTAGCATAACTGCACAGAGTGCACTTTGATCTAAGCTGTGAAACCAAATAAAAAGTGCTTCCAGGTCATAATGGCTGCTCGCTCTGGGCCAAACACACACACAGACACAGACACACACACACACAAATAGACAGAAGCAGACACACACATTAGGTATTTAGGAAGTTAACACACCGAGAAATCTGATTCCCCCAAACTCCACTCACACTGGACCAAGTTTCCCCAAATAGGCTCAAAATGCAAAAATAACCTAGATTATAAAAACCTGGGTTAAAATAAACCTGGGTTATAATAAACTGGGTTATAATAGCCATGACAAGCTGCAGCTAGTGTGCTGTTTCCTGCTCTGCCACGGCACCGCCAAGCGGGGGAAATGTACTAAAATAGTTCCTGTTGACACGGTTGGTGTAAAACCACAGAGCAGACTCAGCATTTTCCAAAGACAGTCCTGTTTATCACAGACTGGAAGAGAGTGAAAGACACAGAGAGAGGGGGAGAGACAAGAGAATGAGAGAGGGGGGGGGGGGAGAGAGACATAGAAAGAGATGGAAACAGAGAGAGAGAGAGAGAGAGAGAGGAGAGAGAGAGAGAGAGAGAGAGGGGAGAGAGAGAGAGGGGAGAGAGTGATAGACAGCTAGAACAGACAACAGCTGAAAGCCTGGCTACACCTTCAGCTTGAACATGTTCCTCTGAACTAGACAGAAGAACTGTTCTCACGCTCCCCCCACACACACACGAACCACATACACACACTGCAACACTGACAAGCACCACACACACCAGCCCACAAACACACACACACACACACACTAAGTAAAGTTTCAAGTGACTGCACAGACTGCCCTGCTAGACTCCACACAACATGGGCAGAGCTGTACTGAGCCCAGAAGAGAGAAACACACACACACACACACACACACACAGGTACAGACACACACGCTTGTATTACTCTTCACCTGGAAGCCCAGGTTCACCACATCATAGCAGCCTACATTCTGGGTTCTACGGAAATCATCACCACCAATCTAGATTGAAGCAGTAAAACTTGGTAAAACTTCCTTGTCTCTCCTCGTTTCTCCCTCTCTCTTTTTTCTGAAAACCAACATCTTCAACTCTGACACACATTTGTAAACCTGTACACCAAAAACAGGGAGTCCGGTGGCTCAGCGGTTAGGGCATTAAAACTAGCGATCAGAAGGTTGTGAGTTAGATTTTCGGCTGTGCCAACATGACGTTGTGTCCTTGGGCAAGACACTTCACCCTACTTGCCTCAGGGGGGGGGGGATGTCCCTGTACTTGCTGCAAGTCACTCTGGATAAATGACTCAATTATAATAACAAACAGCCAAAGTCCCGCCCAGCAGCAGGTACCTCTTGTTGATGGGCTTCTCATCCTTCTCATACGGCCTGACGAACCAGCGGCCCACACGGACCAGGCTCCTCAGAACCAGGCAGCGCTCCAGCAGGTTGTGGATGGCCTTGAAGAGGAGAGTGCGACACTCGTACGACAGACCGCTCTCCCACTCCCCATCCTCCTCACCTGGGGGAGAGGGAGAGGGAGATCCAGACCAGGTGCATGTGTGTGTGGGAAGGTGAGTGTGTGTGTGTATGTGAAGGTGAGTGAGGCTGCATGTGGGCAGGTGTGTAGATGCATGCGTGTCTGCAAGTAAGTATTTAGCGTGAGTCAGTGTATTGCACGCATGTGTGTGTGTGTCAGTATATTGCGTGAGTCAGTGTGTTGCGTGTGTGCGTACGTGAGTCAGTGTATATCGTGTGTGTGTGTGAGAGTCGGTGTATATCGTGTGTGTGTGAGAGTCGGTGTATTCCTTGTGTGTGTGTGTGTGTGTGTGTGTGTGCCTCTTACTGGACAGCTCATGGTGGATGAGCTCAGCAAAGCTGGGGTCGTCTCCCCACCAGAAGAGCCACAGCTCCCTGCGCCCGGGGCTGTGATGGCGGCGCCACACGCTCAGCACATCGGCCGCCAGACAGCGGCTGAAGCTGCACAGGATGGGGTCCTCCTCCGTCACCGGGAACAGGATGGGGGAGGACGTGGGCCCCTGCCACACAAACCGCCGCCATTTAATCCCAGTCAGGTCAGCCTGCATAGGAGGAAGAGAGGGAGGGGGGGAGGGAGAAGAGGAGAGAGGGAGGAGAGAGAAACACGGATTAGGCGAGGGAGAGAGGTGAAGTGTGTGAACAACTTTGACCTACAGACTAGAGAAATCCTGCTTTGACTGGTCAGTCAGTTGAGTTCTATAACATTTATAACGTCATGTCACCGTTTATTATTATATAAAAAACAACATCAGCTACGTCTTCATTTATCTTCTTTTTAGAGTCACTTCCATGATCCACTCCTGGGACTTCATGGTGTAGAAAGTTGTTGGATCAACAACCAGTACTCGCTACAAATACTCACACTATCAACACTGTCCAGTTCTATATTTGTAAACCCTTGTCATCCAACGCATTTCGTAAAGTAGGTCTTAGGTGAATTAAAGCGATAGTTGTATAATACTACGTAAAGAAATGTCGCTAAAAGCAGTTCAACTCTCAGGGAAATAAAGCAGCGATGTTACTAAAGGATAAAGCAGGTCTGTGATTCTGCAGGCCGAGAAGTTAGTCAACAACCTGCTAACTCACATCAAAAGTTAGAAATACCTGCTGGTCTATCCGAGGACTAAAGCCATCAAACCTTTCTAACACTAGTCTGTATTAACTAAGAAGTGGGAATATTAACAAGTCAAAAACAAATCTCAGAACGTCATAAAAACGTCAAAAAAAACATTAATCTGTTGAATCCACTGATCTGACCCATGTATCTCTCGATCTGCTCGACCAGTAAATACAACGAATGACATTAAATTACATCTGATTCATCGAAACTCGCGTGTTTGGCAATTAAAAAACAACACAAATCAAATCAGAATTGCCATAAGAAGCTAAAACAGTGTTAATGGAGCCCAACAGGCCCTGATCCTTCAGCTTTAGAGGCCCTTCTGCTCTCTCATGACCAGCATGTTCAGCAGAACGGAGTCAGATCAAGTCTTAGATGAAGACTTAAACATGAAATCTTAATCATGGAGTCTTTAACATGTTAAACATGAAGTTCTTACCAGGCAGAAAAGGTTTGAGTGGCAGTCCTCCAGACTGGCCCCGTTTGGTACAAAACATGAAGTCATCTTGTCACACAGTCCAGCTCATTGTCTCAGTCACAGCAAGAAGAACAGATGGAAGTCTGAAGTCTGGACACGGTGTCTCCTCCTAACTATCCAGGCATCCCATTAAAGCACATCTCAGTTGTGCTGATGGAGGAGAAACTAAGCAGTCTAGTTATTTAACCAGCCGGTTTGAAGGCTAGTTAGCATGTAGCTTTAGCATGTAGCTTTCGCTTTAGCTAACAGCCTAGTTTACTCGTTAGCTTGACGCTTTCTTAGCTTTCTAATGTTTGAAACCTAATTTCTCAAATCTATTGTCTGTCTTTGGGTTAGATACGTATATATATAAATATATAAGATATATATATAAATATAATCTCCACCTCGAACAGAAGAAAAGCTAAAAGTGACTCAAGCTAACAAGCTAACAGCTAGCTGCTCCCCTCCCCCTGTTAGCTAACAAGCTAACTTCAGCTAACTAGCTTAGCTACCAAGCTAACATACCTAAAGAACAACACTAAAACAGTTTATCCACTCTTCTATAACCTCTATTACCACGACAATCCGACTAAAAATGCGTTAGAAGTGTAAAAATGTCATAAAATATCGATAAAACAACGATGTTGACGTGAATATTCAGCGTTAAAAAGCTTCTAACTGATTCTGAGATCCTGAAGGTTCCGTTTGAATTCATGGATTCTGATTCTTTAATGGCGGACAGGAGGACAGCTCGAGCTCTGAGCTCCCATTGGTCAATTAGCTCGGGCTCCCAGCTCCCATTGGCCAATTAGCTCTGGCTTCCCAGCTCCCATTGGTCAATTAGCTCTGGCTCCCCAGCTCTCATTGGTCAATTAGCTCTGGCTTCCCAGCTCCCATTGGTCAATTAGCTCTGGCTCCCCGGCTCCCATTGGTCAATTAGTGCTATTGTGAGAGATGACGTCACTGGCGATGTCTTGTAGCTGAGTTAACTGATTTCATCGGTCACGCACTCGTTCCACAAGTCATAAAGATATCGATTTTATGTGATAATAATGTCTTAATGCATGAATATAACAGCTGTTATTTCTTTGCTGTTCTATTATTATATATGTATATTTTAAAAAATCTATATTTTTGAGTAAGAGTATGAGTAAGAGTACCTTTATTTTAATGGCCATGTAACGGATTGCGGTCAAATTTGTCTTACTGACATTTAACAACATGAAAAGCTTTTTTGGAAAACAGCAATTCATGCAGTCAGATTTGTGCGTATGTTTTTTTCAGAGCGATGAGTAGAATGTATATAAAGTTAATTTAAAATGTGAAATTAACGGTTAATTTGAATGTGGATGATTTTGATTCCTTGTTTGTTTCTTTGAGCCAAAAAAAGTTGTTGTGGTGCTTTAAGATCCGCGTCACAGATGGGCGGAGATAACTCACGGCACAGATGGGCGGGGATAAGTACGTCACGGAGAGGGGCGTGGATAATATACGTCACAGATAGGGGCGGGGCTAATGTGTGATCTGTAAAATGTCAACAATCCAACATGCCGGAGATCAAGGAGAAAGAGACTGAAGCTTTTAACATCGTGGCAGTTGTGTCTAAATTTGCGGATGAACATTTGGATATTATCCGGGTATGGACTGATACGAAGATGACATTTAAGCCTGACATTGTGACATTCCATGCACGGTATTCTGCTATGATTGAAAACCAATTTTGTGCTTCATGTTTTTACAGAAAAGCAGCGCTGTGTTGGTCATCTCAGGTCTTATTATCATCTCGAGAAGTATCAAACTAGTAAGTTCTTTTTAACACTTAATAGTGAAACAGTTTTCCACTGGCGTAACAGTTGGGAAAGCGACACTTCGTTTAATGCAAGTCCTGTAATTTAGAACGACAGAGTACTGAATAACACTTGAATAATTTTCTCAGATCACAAAGTTTAACTCGGCTGCTGAGATCCCAGCCCGCTTCATCAAGCATCACGTCAGCCTCCGTGGGAGAGTCCAGTCCATCACAGAGAAAGGAGGTCTAGAAGTGGAACACGTCCCGATCCACGTCCCTCTCCTCTCCACGCTGCTGACCAAACGTAAGAGAGAGAGAATGGAGAGAGTGGAGAGAGAGCGAGAGGGTGTGGAGAGAGAGTGTAGAGACACAGTGTGTGGAGAGAGAGAGAGAGAGAGAGTGTGTGTGTTTGTGTGTGTGAAATATAGTCTGTGTAAGAGTGAGTGTGTGTGCATGTAGAAGAAATCCATCTTTGACTTAAGGACTCATTGTATTATTACAATCTATCAGAGTAGGTAGATCTTGTTTATGGCGTTCAATTTTTGTAAAAGGCTAACAATCGAATTTCCCCTCAGTCAGAGGGCATGGCATTGTGGTGATCTGATCATCATCATTACGCTGATCAAGAACTATCTGTTGTGGTTGATCCAGTAAGAGTTCCCTCTCCATCAGCAGCACACGTCACTCTTCACCTGCCCTGTTCCCCTGCTGGTGTTCCATCTCCAGGATTCAGAACCTGAGCCTGTTAGGGAGAACATGATGACAGTGCTATTAACTTCAGGCTTGGGAATGTGCTGCACTTAAGCTGTGTTATGTCTGAGACCTTCCATGACCTTCTGTACCAGGTGGATCAAACCATTCTACAGTTCCATGACCTTCTGTACCAGGTGGATCAAACCATTCTACAGTTCCATGACCTTCTGTTCCAGGTGGATCAAACCATTCTACAGTTCCATGACCTTCTGTTCCAGGTGGATCAAACCATTCTACAGTTCCATGACCTTCTGTTCCAGGTGGATCAAACCATTCTACAGTTCCATGACCTGTCCCTGCTCACCTGCCTCATATCTTCTCTGTCTTCCACAGGTGTGTGTTCGTCTCGGCTGCAGGTGCATCTGGCAGGGGTGGAACTAACCCCAGAGGCCAGGCTGTGGATGGAGGAGAACCTGCGCCCCGCCCAGGTGGTGTGGCTGAGGCTGCTCAGCAGAGACCAGGACACTCTGCACTGTTTAGTGGCTCTCAGCAAAGTAGGTGGATCAGCTGGTCTGATTCTGGTCCTGGAGAAGCGATGTGATGTTCTGTCCTCAAATCTGTCCCCAAAATTACAATTCCACATTTGAAAAGCACTCTTGCCTGATCTATACAACACAGCAGCCAGAGTATTTCTATGGTTTCCTCCATGTTATGTTATTTGTATCATTTGTACTATTTGTATCATTTGTATTATTTGTATCATTTGTATTATTTGTTTATATGTATCATATCTGTAGTGTATTTTACATTGTATTCATTTTTTTATTAGTATGCCGCATATATGTTCTATGTTTGCTCATTCCTGCCACTGAATTCTATGTTTGTTAATCTTGCATAGCGAATAAACCCCATTCTGATTTTGATTGTGACAACGTCACATTTCAATTCCTGTCCACTAGGGGTCAGTGTGGGCCAGGAGTGTGAACGAGGAGCTTCTAAAACTGGGACTTGCCCGCACTCTTCCTGTCTGGGGACTTCCTCCTCAGTCACGGCTACACTGGCGTCTCCACAAACGGCTCCTCCAATCAGAGGTCAGCGCTGAGAGGAAGAGGCAGGGACTGTGGAAGGAGGACAGCCAATGGGAGAAGGCGTCTCGGATCTTCAGGGAAAACCGAGTGGTCAAATTCTTAATGAGGCTGTTTAAGTGGACTTGATGAATCGATCGACCAAGACTTTCCAAACACCCATTTCTTTACAGACTCGTCAAGAGGAACTGTGCTGTAACGATTCCAAGATGGCGTCCGCATGGTTCAGAGGTAGATGGGAGAGAAATAACTGATTGGTTCGTTCATCAAGTTTACAAGTCTTGTAAAAGTGTTGACATTTCCAGCTGTTAAAGTTGCACAAATGCACAAGTTTTGTCAAGACATTCAGACTGTATTGTCTGGTCTAGGATGAGACAAGACCTCTTGAAACGATTCACAAGGCTCCCTCTGTCGATCGCTCTGTCTCTTTCTCTCTATCTCTGTCTCCCTCTGTCTCTGTATCGCTTCGTCTCTCTCTCTCTTGAATCCAAACCTGAAACCCTCAAACTTCTTTGCTCTCCAGTTACAGACTAGATTTACTGATGGTTTTAAATATATAAAACCCAGACTGTTATATTTGTTTGGTGTCCACTCCTCATTCTTCAAATAAAGCCATGGATTCAGAAGTAGAAACGTGGGTATTTTCTAATGAATAGAACTTTGGTCCCTGATGAAGGAGGTCCTTATTATAACCCCCCCCCCCCCCCCCCCGAGTCTCACTTCCTTTAGAAAATCACCACCTCAAATCCCTCTATTCCCCTCTTGTGTGTGTGTGTGTGTGTGTGTGGGGGGGGGGGGGGGGTAGTGGCATTGTCACAGGACCGTAACTGTGGGGGTCCACTGGTTCCTCTCACCAAGATCGCCGTTACCGTGGTAACGCCTAGTCTGTCAGACAAAGCGTACCAAGAAGTGAAACCCCATACACTCCCCCCACCCCCTCTCCCCACCCCCTCCCTCATCATCCACCCTCCCTCTCCCCCCCTCCACCTGACCCTTCACCTCTCCCTTAACCCTCCCTCCCCCCTTTCCTCACCCCTCCACCCTCTCCCTCCCCCCCCCTCCCCCCTGTTCCCTAGGGAGCTGTGTGTGTTAGTAGCAGAGGTTTTAAGAGCTCATAAAGAGGTCTCTTACCTGATGGAACTGAGGCATCAAACCATACTGCATGAGAGGGAGGGGGGGAGGGAGGGAGGGAGGGGGGAGAGACTACAGTCTGGGGGGGGGGAGAGGGGGGGGAGGGAGGGGGGAGGGAGGGGTAGAGGGGGGGAGAGAGACTACAGGCTGGGGGGGGGGAGGGGAGGGAGGGGAGGGAGGGGTAGAGGGGGGGAGAGAGACTACAGGCTGGGGGGAGGGGGGGAGAGGGTCATAAGAGTGTTACCCAACAAGAGAGTCAGTAAAGCAGTCTTCCAGAGCAGAGGCCAGCTGGAGAAGAGAACCAGGAAGGTTCTAGAATCACTGGGGTTCTAGGTTCTAGAATCTAGAGACAAACCGCGCTCCATTCGTTCCAGACCAGTGTCTGGGAGTGGCGTTGTGTGTGTGTCTGTGTGTGTGTGTGTGTGTGAGTGTGTGTGTGTGTGTGTGTGTGTGTGTGTGTGAGTGGGCAAGACCAAGGAAGTGAAAGCCAACGGTTTATCAAACTAATGGGCACAGAAGCAGATTAGGGAGGGGCAGAGGGGGTCCAAGAGGAGGAGGGGGGTGCAGGGGGGATGGGGGAGAGAGAGTGGGGGAGAGAGGGGTGCAGGGGGAAGGGGAGGGGGAAGACGTTAAGAAAGGGGGTGAATCAGCGAGTCAGTCTTTTGTTGTGTAAATGTTACCAGTGGCTGTGGCTGCTGGGGTGGCTTCTGATTGGCTGGCTGGTTTGAATTGGAAGGAGCAGTTTACTGGTGCTGCCAGACTTTGAGCTGTCTCCAGGGAGGAAGCAATGAGCTAACACACACTCTCACACACACATGTACACACACGTACACACACACTCACACAAAAACACGTACAAACGTCATTTTAGTAGTGAAATAAATTGATAATTTGTTGCAGACCAAATTCTTAATGTGATTCACCAATCTCAGAGACAGAGTGTTTATTCATTCTATATCTAAACAAAGATCATGTTGGTGGTCTGACTGATATGAAAAAAGGCATAAATCAAAGATGAAGTATCCTTAATGGATCATGTCTTTATGGTGCCGCGTGCCCAGCTGGTGTCTGTAAAGCTGCAGATCCAGTAGATCCGCCCCGTGCTTTCCTTCACGCGCTGCTGCCCGCTGGACTGAGCTCGCGCTGCTGCACGCTCTCCAGACCGGTGCTTCTTACAGAGGAACAGTACAGGACTGAGCAGTACAGGACTGAGAAAACACCAAAACACTCTCTGATCCCGCCTGAAACACGGAGGACAGGCACCTTAAGGAGGCATGATCTGGGGGAGGATGTTATAGAGAAGATCCCGACGAGGCGCCAAAAGAAACTAAACTAAAGTAAGTAACAGGAGGGTCTGTGTGGCGAATCTACTAACAGCAGGTGCACTTTCATTTAAAACAAAATCAAAACTATTTTATATCAGATTTGTGCAGGTTGACAGGTTATTCTGTGGCCCAACTTTGTAAACTGACTGTGAGTTGTCTGTTTTCTTGACTTGGTTCAGTCCAGTTTAGATCCAGCAGCAAGCAGCATGTGGCTCAGATCACTTTACTGTTGCTGATAAGGTTTAACTGTGGATTTCCCCTTCTGTTAAAAAGCTGTCAGGTTAGTTAAATGATAAATAAGCTGGTTATCAAACTGACAAAACATGTTTCACCCCAATTTTCTCATTATATATATATTTTAAAACACTTAAAATCTGTGTTTACTTTC
>CM059297.1:652500-660000 GCA_030340665.1 Neosalanx taihuensis | reverse complement strand
GGAAACGGTGAACATGCATCGTGAAATCCGTGTCGAGCTGCGGTTTGGATACCGTGAGAATGTTTAAGGAATGTGCGCGAGTCTGGACGGTGTTCTGGGTTAGAACTTCACAACTTTTGACAAATGAAGCCATGAAAACGCAAAGACATTCTTAAATGGCAGAAGTGGAAGTTTCCAAAGCGACCAGCAGTTTGGAGGGAGGTGAGTGAATCCAGCGGTTCTCTGCTGGATGGGTTCTAAAGCTGGGTGGGTTCTCTAAAGCTGGGTGGGTTCTCTAAAGCTGGGTGGGTTCTCTAAAGCTGGGTGGGTTCTAAAGCTGGGTGGGTTCTAAAGCTGGGTGGGTTCTCTGCTGGATGGGTTCTAAAGCTGGGTGGGTTCTCTAAAGCTGGGTGGGTTCTCTAAAGCTGGGTGGGTTCTAAAGCTGGGTGGGTTCTCTAAAGCTGCTGGACTCTGATTCAGTTCGTATTATTATTTTAACTTATATTAAACTCAGAGTCATCTCAGTTCATGGTGTCATCTGGGATGTGTCATTATGTTACTGAAGTGAATTCACGGGACGCACGCGCCTGCACTCCAGCGCATACAGTACAGAGTACGATGGCGCGCGGAGGGGAGCTGTCCTCGGTGCTGCAGCACGCGGAATGGAACTCTGTCGGGTTCCTGTCGCGAGGGGGCACGCGAGCTGTGGTGTGTGTGCGCTGTAGTTTGGCACTGACAGGTTTCCACACCTTCCAGGCTGAGAAGCACAGAGAATCACAAACCTCCGGGTTTGTTTTGGAACGTGAAGATTCATGTTAATGTCCATAATCAAAATGGAGGCTGTGTTGGTGTGGGTGTGGTTCCTTCTGAGGCAGGTCCCATGTTCTCCGTGTGTTCTCCGTGTGTTCTCCGTGTGTTCTCCGTGTGTTCTCCGTGTGTTCTCCGTGTGTTCTGCAGGAGAACAGCTGATTGTTGGAGCATCATGTTGCTGTACTGAAGCACCTAGCTTCCTCCATGACATCAGGAGTTTAGGGTGACAGAGACTGCAGGGTCTCTATGACAGCACCTTCTTTTGACCCACCTGACTCCCACACCTCTCTCTCTATCTCTCTCTCTCTCTCTCTCTCTTTCTCTCTCTCTCTCTCAATCTCTCTCTCTATCTCTCTCAATCTCTGTATCTCTGTCTCAGTATCTCTATGTCTCTCTGTCTCTTTCTCTTTTTCTTTCTGTCTCTGTCTGTCTCTCTCTCTTTGTCTCTTTCTCTCTCTGTCTCTCCCTCGCTCTCTCTCACCCCGCTTGCTTTCTCCTTCCTTCCCTCCCTCCCTCCCCCCTCTCTCTCCCTCCCCCCTCTCTCTTCTCTCCCTCCCCTCTCTCTCTCCCTCCCCCCTCTCTCTCCCTCCCCCCTCTCTCTTCTCTCCCTCCCTCTCTCTCTCAGGGTACATAAACAGCTGTGGGTTGATGGGTGGTCTGGACTAGATCGATAAAGATGCATTTGTATTGACAGCATCTCTGTAAATATTCACCCCCAGAACCTGTAGGAGTTTGTGTGTGTCCTGTCACTGTGTGTGTTCTCTGTGTGTGTGTTCTCTGTGTGTGTGTGTGTGTGTTATCACTGGCAGTGTAGGTGCAGCCCTCTCTCCTCGACAGCTGTTGCCCCTCCCTGCCACTCCGTGTGTGTGTCTGTGAAAGAGAGAGAGGGAGAGACAGAGAGAGAGAGAGAGAGAGAGAGAGAGAAAGGGAGAGAGAGAGAGAGAGATAGGGAGAGAGAGAGAGAAAGAGAGAGATAGATAGAGAAAGGGGGAGAGAGAGAGAGAAAGCGAAAGGGAGAGAGTGAGAGAGAAAGAGAGAGATAGGGAGAGAGAGAGAGAGAGAAAGGGAGAAAGAAAAAGAGAGAAAGAGATAGAGATAGGGAGAGAGAGAGAGAAAGAGAGAGAGAGATAGATAGAGAAAGGGGGAGAGAGAGAAAGAGAGAGAGATAGATAGAGAAAGGGAGAGAGAGGGAGAGAGATCACTGTTGTTAATCCACTCCACATGAAGCAAATGGCTTTTTCATGTAAAATACATTTCCTCTTTTCTGCCACTTGATGATGATGATGTATCCCAGCATGCTCTCTCTCTCTCTTCCTCCCTTTATCTCTCTATACCTTCCTCTCCTCCCTTTCTCTGCCTCTCTACATTCCTCTCTCTCTCCACCTCATCTCTCAGTTTTTTCCTCTTCCTCTCTTCTCTCTTCCTCTCCTCCCTCTCATATTGCTTCAGGGCAAATAAGCTAATATGGGCTCAGACTGGGAATATCATCTCCTCCCTTCTTTCCTCCCCTCCTCCTCTCCTTCCTCCGACCTCTCCTCCTCCCTTCCTCCCCTCTTCCCCTCCTCTTCATAAACACTACAGTTCCTCCAGCCAGGAACATCAAATCATGACATTCTGTCCCTCTTCTTCCTCAACAAATCATTTAGTCATCACTTAGTTGATATTTCATCATCATTAGGATGTTGATTTTTCTGTGCTCTGCTCTATAGTTGAGATGCTGTTATAATTCCCCATGACTAACTCATGTTATCGGTTGTGTTCCTGGTAAATACAGACCACTCCTTAAATACACTCACTACTTTGTACATTTCTGACCCTTTCCTTTCTGCAAGGTTGCTTTCGACATGCAGAACCTTTGATTTTTGTTATAACAATATGGCTACCTGGAGCTGACAGTCAGTGAAGGATATGAGGTGATTAGGTGTCAGTGTCATGTGACATGAGGTGATCAGGTGTCTGTGTCATGTGACCCCATATCTGCTCTATCAGTGGGTAGAGAACCACCTGGAGGCTCCCGCCTCACGTTATCCAATCAAATCATTCCACTCCAATCAGTCAGATATCAAATTTCATTGATTGCTGTACAGGACTCAGGATCTTCATTTGATATCCTTCTGCCAGGTTATTACTTTAATAACATCAGTTCCACCAGAATATTACCCCCTCAACTCCCTCAGGACCAGCGAGTTCCTTGGTACGGTTGTCTTTTAGCTGTTAGCGACATAAGTGTGATAAACAGGTAAAAAACGAATGCCCTTTTTCACACCAGTGTATCTCCCAGAAGGTAACATCAGAAGCAGCTCAACAGGGTTTCCTGTCAGTAACTGTGTGCAGGTATGTGGTGTTTGGTAGCTAAGTGCTATCTGAAACTGCAACATTCCAGACTATATCATAAACTCTGGGTTTGTACTGGATACAGGCTTTCTGTCTTTCCTCTCACACTTCCCTCCTCTTTTCTCTCTCTCTCTCTCTCTCTCTCTCTCTCTGTCTCTCTCTGTCTCTCTCTGTCTCTCTCTGTCTCTCTCTGTCTCTCTCTGTCTCTCTCTCTGTCTCTCTCTCTCTCTCTCTCTCTCTGTCTCTCTCTGTCTCTCTCTCTGTCTCTCTCCCTCTGTCTCTCTCTCTCTCTGTCTCTCTCTCTCTCTCTCTTCCTCCCTGTGAAGTTGTGGAGATCAGAAGAATACTATGGAGTCAGCTGCCAGAGATATCACTATCCTCCCAGAGACACACACACACACATCCATCCTCCCAGCTTAGAGAGATATACACACATACCCATACCCCTGGCACATGTTCCTGGCATAGAAACACACACACACACACACACACACACACACACACACCCATCCCTCCAGTCCAGAGATTGGAGAGCTAATGGAATGTTGGAGAAGCAGAATGATACACACACACCAAACGCACATACACACGCATGCACACACACACCAAATACCCTTCACCACCCTCTTTTGATGTAGCGTGGTGTCTCTGTTGAGTCCTTCACCAGCCTGTGTGTGTGTGTGTGTGTGTGGTGTGTGTGTGTGTGTGTGTGTGTGTGTGTGTGTGTGTGTGTGTGTGTGTGTGTGTGTGTGTGTGTGTGTGTGTGTGTGTGTGTGTGTGTGTGTGTGTGTGTGTGTGTGTGTGTGTGTGTGTGTGTGTGTGTGCATTAAGATGCTACTCTTGCCTTCCTGTCTCCACCCCCCTTCCCCTCCAGGGGGTCGTGGGAAATCCAATTGTAGCGCATGGAGCAAAGAAAGGCAGTTTACTGTGTTAAAGAGGAGAGAGACTGAGGAGAGAGACTATGGAGAGAGACTGAGGAGAGAGACTGAGGAGAGAGACTGAGGAGAGAGACTATGGAGAGAGACTGAGGAGAGAGACTGAGGAGAGAGACTGAGGAGAGAGACTGAGGAGAGAGACTATGGAGAGAGACTGTGTGTTAAAGAGGAGAGAGACTGAGGAGAGAGACTGTGGAGAGAGACTGTGTTAAAGAGGAGAGAGACTGAGGAGAGAGACTGTGGAGAGAGACTGAGGAGAGAGACTGTGGAGAGAGACTGTGTGTTAGAGAGGAGAGAGACTGAGGAGAGAGACTGAGGAGAGAGACTGTGGAGAGAGACTGAGGAGAGAGACTGTGGAGAGAGACTGTGGAGAGAGACTGTGTGTTAGAGAGGAGAGAGACTGAGGAGAGAGACTGTGGAGAGAGACTGTGGAGAGAGACTGTGTGTTAGAGAGGAGAGAGACTGAGGAGAGAGACTGTGGAGAGAGACTGTGGAGAGAGACTGTGTTAGAGAGGAGAGAGACTGAGGAGAGAGACTGTGTGTTAGAAAGGACGCACACACAAACATACATACTCATACTCACACATACAACCACTCACTCACCGCAGTCCTAACCCATCATCACAGGTCACAGGTCACAGGTCACGCAGCAGAGTAGGGATTCATTTAACAACATAAAAGCCTTTAGAGTGTCATCCTAACTGCTCCGGGAGGGAGGGAGGGAGGGAGGGAGGGGGAGGAGAGGGGGAGGGGAGGGGGAGGAGAGGGGAGAAAGGAGGGAGAGAGAGAAAGAATGGTAGAGGTATTAATGGAGAGAGAGAGGGTAGAAAAATGAAATGTTGAAGCAGAGAAGAGGGAGGGGTGGAGGAAAAGAGAAATGAACAGATAAGTAACAGAGTGAGAGAGCAGTAGAGAGGGCGAGCGAGGCAGGGTTTAGGTGCAGCTGTGGGCTCACATGGTGCTCAGCTGTTTGACATGTGATGCTTGGATCGGTGTGGAAGAGGCTCGGCTCTCCTCTCTAGGACTCACCTGAGTCATCACAGCTATATTCAGAAACTCCACACACACACACCTCACACACACCTCACACACACACCTCACACACACCTCACACACACCTCAGCTGAAGAGCAGTTATGTATTCCACTTGGTGGAGTGTGTGTGGGTGATGGTGTGTGAGTTGGTGTGTGTGTGTGTGTGCTGATGTGTGTGTGTGTGTGTGTGTGTGTGTGTCCTCAGTAGAGCTGATCTCCAGTCAGGTATCAGACCAGGTGAGAGACAGATCTTCAGATAACTGAGGAACAGAGGAGAATTTAGGGGAGTGTGGATCACAAACACACACACAAACTCACACCCACACACACAGTCACACCCGCAGACACACACACACTCAGACACACACATCTGGTGAATGTGCTTTTATGCTCCATGATGCGTTTAATAGAGAGAACAATATGAATGCATGAAGGCTCTTTTGCATGTTAATCCCCATTATAGACAGCATGCTGTCAGACACACACACACACTTTATATATACACACACATTCATATATACACACACCCACATGTTCAAAGGGTCTTCGGAGCATCAGAGTGCAGAGGGGAGGAGAGCAGATGTCCAGGAGAGGTGGAGGCGGAGTGTGTGTGTGTTTGTGTGTGTGTGTGTGTGTGTGTGACACATCAGTGCTGTTAGCAGTGTGATCCAGTCACCAGTAGGAGAGAGGGCTGGAGGGTCCATACCCAGAGGGGAGCAGGGCTGGAGGGTCCATACCCAGAGGAGAGCAGGGCTGGAGGGTCCATACCCAGAGGAGAGCAGGGCTGGAGGGTCCATACCCAGAGGAGAGCAGGGCTGGAGGGTCCATACCCAGAGGGAGCAGCCTCTGTGGGGAGAGCCGGCCTCCATGGCCAGGGGGAGTCTGTCTGGATCAAAGTGGAACTGCTGCTAGAACGTCTAGTGGAATCACCTCTGGTTGGAACCTCTGGTTGATCCTTCAGTGGAACCGGAGGTGCAGCTTCTAGTGGAAGCTGTGTTGGAACATCTTGTGGAACTTCTGTCGGAACATTTAGTGGAACCTGTGGCGGCAGGTGGGAGGGGGGTCTAGAGGGGGTCTGGAGGGGGTCTGGAGGGGTCTGGAGGGGGTCTGGAGGGAGTCTGGAGGGGGTCTGGAGGGGGTCTGGAGGGGTCTGGAGGGGGGGGATGGAGGTATTTTGTGGCCCGGTGGTACGTTCTGGAGCGCTGCGCCGGGGGGAGGGCGGGGCGCTGGGTGGAGGGAGGGGGTGGGGCTTCTGTGTTCAGCGGCCCAGCTGAGAAGTCCACCGTGGTTACCGTGGCGACCCTCCTGGCCTATAGGATGTACCATGTAGGCGGGAGCGTGGCCGTACCACAGAAGTGCAGACTCACACAGATGGGTGAGTGTGTGTGTGTGTGTGTGTGTGTGTGTGTGTGTGTGTGTGTGTGTGTGTGTGTGTGTGTGTGTGTGTGTGTGTGTGTGTGTGTGTGTGTGTGTGTGTGTGTGTGTGTGTGTGTGTGTGTGTGTGTGTGTGAGAGAGAGAAACCTAACTGGGGTATTTGTTTGAGAGTGTGCAAAGTATGAGAGACAGTGTTTTTTATGTAATAGATTATGAGTGTCTAAGCGAGAGTGTGTGTAACTATTTGAGTGTGCGTGTCGGTTGGTGAGTGTGTGCGTGCGCATGTCTGTATGAGTGTGTGTGTGTGTGTGTGTGTGCGCTCATGCTCTGGCTCTGTCACTTCCTGTGTGTTACATCCTGTTTGTGCTTCTATAACCAGGTGTTTTGTTAGCGGCAATGCTGGCCGGGTGGAGTGTGTGAGTAAAGAGTGTGTGTGTGTGGGTGCGGTTGCGTTGCGTGTGTATGTGGTGTGAGGAGTGTGTGTGGTGTGTGTGTGTGTGTGGTGTGAGGTTTCAACATGAATATTACATGACCATCCAGATGCAGAGGAACAAGAATATTTGGATCAATAAATAATGACGCTCCTCTTCTCTCGTTGTCTTACCTCTCGCTTCTCTCTCCTCTTCTCCTCTCCCCTACTCTCCTCTTCCTCTCCTCTTCTCCTCCTCCTCTCCTCCTCCTCCTCCTCTCCTCCTCTCCTCTCCTCCTCCTCTCCTCCTCCTCTCCTCTCCTCTTCTCCTCTCCCTACTCTCCTCCTCCTCTCCTCTTCTCCTCCTCCTCTCCTCCTCCTCTCCTCTCCTCTTCTCCTCCTCCTCTCCTCCTCCTCTTCTCCTCCTCCTCTCCTCCTCCTCTCCTCCTCTCCTCTCATCATCTTACTTCATCACTTCCTCATCAGAGTCCCAGGCTGATACGCTGCTGTTGATATCAGGATGATTCTCATAGGGAGAAGTTGGATGTGTGTGTGTGTGTTGTGTGTTCTGACCTGGTCTGACACTGTCTCTGCTTTGTTGTGTGTGCAGTGTGTGTCTGTGTG